>VMDO01014022.1:0-56081 GCA_007922755.1 Pedetes capensis | reverse complement strand
GGGAAAAAAAAAAAAAAAAAAAGTAAAAAATAGGCTGGAGGTACTGCTCAGTGCTACAGCATTTGCAAAGCATGCAAGGGAAGGCCCTGGGTTAAACCTCCTGTACCGCAAAAAAAAAGAAAAGAAAAGAAAAGAAAAGAAAAGAAAGAAAGTTAGTTATTCTTCTTATCTTCAAGATATGTAACTCTAAAATTATTAATTTGGCCAGTTCACATTTACCTTTGGCTTCGAGCACGTACCAATGAGATTATAGATTCCTCTAGACTTGGTAAATGAACCAGTCAGGCTCCAGCTCAAATCTTTTGCTCTTAACCACGTAGGCCACATAGCTAGTAATATGGAAACTAAATCTTTAGGCCACATATAATAAAGCACATGGCTATCTATATAGCTATAGTAGCTATAGTGGTTTGAATTGTGTCCCCCCAAAATATACGTTCAAGTCCTAACCCCCGGTAGGATGAACATGGTCTTGTTTGGAGGACGGTGTCTGAGCAGATGGGTTAAATTAAAAAAAAAAAAATTTTGAGACAAATCCAATGGAATAGACATTGAGAAGAGTGATTTACACATCTAGCAGCACTTTGAACCAGACAGATGACAGAGCCTCACTCTGCAAAGTGAGCAGCCGCATTTACATATAGAAAAATGAAAATGAGGGGGAGAAACAGCTTTTATGGTGGGTAGAGCTCAGCTTTTGCCTTCTTTGGGAATAGTATAATCAGTTGCAATTGGCTGAGAATCAGTTAGTATGACAAAGAAATACTCCTGAGTTAGGCTTTCCATTTGTTTACATACCAAGTTATACAGAGACTTGGGGTACAGAAGCAGTCTCAGGCCAAATTTAGTTTAATTTACCAGATATAATCAAGTAACAATGAGGTCATCTGGGATTAAGGGGGACTCCCTTCTGAGCAGGGTGTGGTGGCGCACACCTGTGATCTCAGTACTCAGGAGGCTAAGGCAGAAGGACTGACACAAGTATGAGGTCAGCCTGGGCTACACAGTGAGTTCTAGGGCAGCCTGGGCTACATGAGATCCTAACTCAGAAAAACAAAAAAGAAGGGGTGGGGGTGGCTATCCAATGACTGGTGCCCTTATAAAATGAGGGAAACTTTTGGACACAGAAACACAAGAAAGAAGTGCATGAGAGACAGAAGCAGAGATTGGATTTATGTAGCTACCAGCCAAGCAATGCCCAGGACTGCTGCAACCCCCGGAAGCGAGGAGGAAGCACAGGAACACTCTCCCCTAGAGCCCTCAGGAGGAGCACAGCCGCAAAAACCACCATTTCAAACTTCTTTCTTTCAGAACTGAGGGAAAACAGATTCCTGTTGTTTTAAGCTACTAGCTTGTGATGCTTTGTCAAAGTAGCCCTGAGAAACTAAGAGAGTCGCTTTCACAAGAAGAGTGTCTCTCTTTCCTCTCTCTCTCTCTCTCTCTCTTTCACACACACACACACACACACACACACACACACACACACACACTGGCAGGCTTCCTGTTTTCCAAAGGATAGGCACCTAAGAAAACTGCTCTGCCCATCAAGGTGGGGCATTTGGTCTTCTGACTTCAAAGAGGTTAAATAAAGACAGGTTATTCCAAGCTGCACATTTAGGGAAGGCATTTGGAAGGAAGTGGTACCTGTTTCATTGAGGAGGAGACAGAAATGGGCCAAAGTGAGAGCTGCTGGGCAGGTTTACATATGTGGCCTTTTAAGAGATGAGAAGCATAAGAAACGGGAGACCAATTGAAAAGCATGAGCTCAGCTAGGCGTGGTGGTGCACATCTGCAACCCCAGTCACTCCAGAGGCTGGGTCAGGAAGATCACAAGTTAGAGGCCAGAGGCTGCCTGCATAATTTAGCGAGACCCTGTCTCAAGATAACATAAAAAGGGGGCTAAGGGTACAGATCAGTGGTAGAGCACTTGCAAAGTATGTGTGAGGCCCTATGTTCAACCCCCCAATACTGTAAAGAAAGAAAAAGAAAAGAAAAGAGAAGAGAAGAAAAGAAAAGAGAAAAGCAAAGCAAAGCATGAGCTAAAGGGGGAAAAAAAGGGAGCTGGGCATATAGCTGAGTGGTAGCATGCTTACTCAGCATGCATGAGGCCCTGGGTTTCATCATAGTAGAGAAAGTGAAAGAAAGAAGAAACAAAGAAAGGAAGAAAAGAAGGAAGGAAGGACGAGGAGAAGGCAAGGAAGGAAGGGGGAAGGAAAAGTATGAGCTTTAGATGGTGGTTCATCAAGAATATCTAAAAAGGGCTGGGATGTAGCTCAGTAGTAGAAAGCAGCATGACAAGGTCCTGGGTTCAATTCCCACATACACACACACAAAAAAAATCTGGAAATCTAGTATGTGCCTTCTATGCAATTTATAAACAAAATATCAGCAGACTTTATTTAAATTAGAATTTTTATATTAGCCAGAGGACTCACCGCTAAAGTTTCATGAAGATGGTTCCTTAATTCCTCATTTGACAATTCTGAGTTAGAATCTATTAGGGGGAAAAAACTTGAATATTTTCTTTAATGAGTTAAATACAGGACAGTACATAGCTTGAAACATTTCACAAATGAAAACATACTTAGTTTTGAATTCAAAGACTTTCAACAAAAGGACAATAAGCTGGGCACCATGACACATACTGGTAATCACAGCCATGCGGGAGGCTGAGGCAGCCTGCTCAACTTAGCAAAACCCTATCTCAAATTTTTTTTTTAAATAATAATAAAAGAGGGGGTAGGCATTTCTGGAGATGCAGCCTGGTGGTGGAGCACTTGTCTAGCCAGTGTGAGGCCCTGGGTTTAAACCCCTAGTACAAAAAAACAAATAAACAAACAAACAAAAACACCAAACACTAGAATATAGAACTTGTATTAGTGAATTGGTTAATTACCACATCCAAACACAAATGCATAGAAGGAACACATGAATGTTGGTAAGTAAAATAAGTAGATTTTTGGTTTTGGCTTCAGCTTGATCAATGGTGTTGTTGTTGTTGTTGTTAGGTGCCGTCGAGTCGGTATCCGACTCATAGCGACCCTCATAGGGTTTTCAATGGCAGACTGTTTCGGGATTGCCTTGGGAGTGGATTGCCAGGTCCTTCTCCCACTTTTGCAGTGCTGGGAATTGAACTCAGGACCTCAGAGACTGCAGCACAGCGCCCCACCAACTGAGCTAAATCCCAGCCCTTGATCAATGTAGTAATATGAATATCTAGGAAATAAACCTGGACTTAATTTCTTTCCAAGGAGAATGGTCTATTAGATGACTTCTGTAACTTCATTAGTTCTTCCCTTAAGGTGAGCAATGAAGAAATTAAACTGAGAACCAGCCATGGTGACATACACCTGTAATCCCAGAATTCGAGAGCTGAGGCAGGAGGACTGCGAGTCGGAGGCTAGCTTGGTCTACATAGTGAGATTCTGTCTCAAAAACAAAACAAAACAAAACGGAAGGAAGGAAAGAAGGAAGGGAGGAAAAAAGTTAAACTGAGTCTTCCAGGAGCTTTATTTTCCATCTCATTGTCAATGAAAAATATTTTTCCCCTGGTTTTCCAAACCAATGAAAAATATTAAGGTGATAAGATACAAGCAAGAGGGTAAGAAGTAGTAAAAGGAAGAAAATAAGTTCAGAAAGACTATTTTGAGGGATGTTAAACATTTCTGAAAATAAATTGTTCTTTGCTATTCTGAACTTTTATCAACATGACCATATCCCAGGCAAAATCTAAATTATGTTTTTCTGTAATGATACAGCATTTCAAAGAGAGACATGGTGACACTGGGTTGGCCATAACCAGTTCTGTTCTAGTAATATTTATGGCAGGCAGAATAACAACCCCAAAGATGATCCCCAGAACCTGTGAATACATTGGCAGAAGGGATTCTGCAGATGCAGTTAAGAATTTTGATATGTGAGGTTATTTTGGATTATTCAGGTAGGTCCAATGTATCTACAAGTGTTCTTATAAATGAAAGGAGGAAGCAAAAGAGTCCATGTCAGAGTGACATGATGTGAGAAAATCTCAACTAGCATTTCTGGCTTTGAAAAGGAGGAAGTAGCCACAATCCAAGGAATGTAGGCAGCCTCAGAAGCTGGAAAAGGCCAGGGAAGGCTTCTTCCCTAGAGCCTCCAGAAGGAATAAGCCTGCTGAGACCCTGATATTAGCCCTGTGAAATCTGTTGTGAACTTCAGACCTACAGAACTTTAAGATAATAAATTTGTGCTGTTTTAAGCCATTAAGTTTGGAGTATTTGGGAAATTATCTGTTAGCAATAAGAAACTAATACAGGGGCTAGAGGTATAACTCAGGGGTAGAACCTGTCCTTAGCACGTGCAAGGCCCTGGTTTCAATAGTCAACATAGAATGGAAGGAAGGAAGGAAGGAAGGAAGGAAGGCAGGAAGGAAGGAAGGGAGGAAGGTAGGTAGGTTAGTCTTATTTAGGATTGAGTCAATTTTGATAGAAAAGACAAAACCCATAACCTGACAAAACAAGAGCTCATACTATTTACTACTAAATGTGGCTTATATCACAGCAGTTTCTTCATGTTTTTATAAAGGCATCCTAGCATCGTGTTCAGTTCTCAATATCTTGTTTGCAAAACAGTATCAATCTCTATGCCTAACAAGAGATTAGAAGAAAAGTCTACACATAATCCCATCCTAATTACAAGAAGATTTGGAAGGATGGGAATGAACCTGAAACCATGTTTCTTAAATCAGTCATTCCTCATGGTTCAGGACCCCTATGGACACAAACATCTGTAGATGCTCAAGTCTCTCATACACCATATATTCCTAATTCTAATCTGTGTCCTTTCAACAGTTTCCAAGGGCTACAAAAATCAGATGTGGATTGGAATTACATGTGGACAGAGCTAGGCATGGTGATTTGTAACCCCAGTGGCTTGGTAGGTGGATCCAGGAGGATTGCAAGTTTGAGGGCAGAGGTAGCCCGTGTAATTTGGTGAGACTTTGACTCAAAATTTAAAAAAAAATTAAAATGGGCTAGGAGTGCAGCTCAGTGATACAGTACTTACAAAGTATGTGCAAGGCCCTGGGTTTTAACCTCCAAATATCACAAAAAAAGAAAAGAAAAGAAAAGAAAAGAAAAGAAACGAAACGCATTGTAGACTGGATTTATGGTCAAGTGGATTAGAATCGAGAGTAAAATGGTGTAGTATTTGCATAAAACTTATGCACATTCTTCCATATCCTCTAACTCATCTCTAGATCACATATAATATATAATACAATGTAAGTACTATGGAAGTAGTTTTTATACTGTATTGGTGTTTTTGGAGGGACTAATCCCCAGAGAAGGACACCATGTTTGGGAGAGTGGCTGGTCAATTAAAAAAAGGAAGACCCTCAACTAGATGGATTAACACAGTGTCTGCAATAACAGGCTTAAACATTTAAAAGATCAGATGCTTTTTCTTTGACAATCTTTTGGACTCTCAGGATATTCTACAATAACTGGAAATATCTGTGTTCTGCCTGGAGCACTCCTTTCCCAGACAAGCACCAGGCTTGCTCCCTGCTTCATTCAGGTGCTCAGATTTCACTTCCTTAGACAGAACTTCCCTGGCCTGAAGTAGCAGCACCCTATGCCCCTCAATCACTATTTTGTAACTTAACATTGTCTGATGTTAAGCATCTGTTGTTATTTTCCATCTCCTCTACTAGAACGTGCTATATGTGACATTAGCACTTTTGCCTATTTTGTTCACTGGCATTATTCCCAGAACTCAGACTTGTGCCTGGCATCTAATGGTCCTAAATAAATATTTGTTGACTAAGGAAAAAATAATTAAATTATATCATAGAAGGAAAGTAGGTAATCATTTACAGATGTCACTAATAAACGCACATTACTAATGTAGAATAACTACCGTACTTCATAATTTGCACAATACTTGGAAACACAAACATCAGTTACTTTTGTACTATCAGCATTATTTCAAGAAATGAGTAAAGATGAATTTCTAAATCTCCCATGGTTATCTATTTTCACACATTGGAAGGGTAATAGTACTGATAATATTCGCAGGGGAAAGGAAGAAGAAAAATTCTGCGTTCTTACCAGTGCTACTCTCTCGTCTGTAATTGGAAATTTTGGACCCTTGAGGACATGTATCTTGCAAGCTCTTATGCTTGGTATACTGAAAAATGGCTCTACTTCTTTCTTCCTCCTTTCTTGGAAATGAAGGAGGGCTAAAATTCTTCCCATCTGATCTTCTCCTAGGTGTAAGTAAATGTGAAACTTCTACTTCATAAATACCACCAGGTCTTCTTCCAAGGCCACACCCTAGGTCACCTTCGGTCATGTCATCCTCTTCACCTCCCCAATTTGGTACTTCCGACTCACTTGATGACCTCACCACCTTGCTCATTAGCCAAATGCTGTCTTTATTATAAGACGAAACAGGTTGTCTGTAGTTAGGAAAAATAGTCATTAAAAAATGATCAGTAGATCTAGCAATCCCACTTGTAGGTATTTACCCAAAAGATTTTAAATCATGTGGAAAATACTTCCACATTCATTGCAACACTATTCACAATAGTCAAGTTATGAATAAAGAGAATGTGGTATGCACATGCATGCACACACACACACATACAAATGGGATATTATTCAGCCTTAAAAAAGAAAGATGTTTTGTGGTTTGCCACAGCATGAATAGAATTGGATAGCATTATGCTAAGTGAAATAAACCAGACACAGAAAAACAAATACTACATGATCTGATTTACATGTGGAATCTACAACAAAGGAACTCAAAGAAACAAAAAATAAAATGGTACTTACTGAAGGCTGGGAATAGTGGAAATGGGAAGATGATGGTCAAAGAGTTCAAAGCCTCAATTAGACAGGAAAAATCAAAGTTTTATTTTTTCCTTTGAGCTATATTGCACAGCCTGGTAAATATGGTAAATAAGGAACTGTACATTTCAAAATCTCTAATTTCAAATGTTCTCATCACAAGAAATAAATCTTTGAGGTAAAGGATATGTTAATTAGCTTGACTTAATTAGTCCACATTATATTCATAAATCATAACATCACCTTGTACCCCATAAATATATACAAGTATAATTTGTCAATTTGCAAATTAAAATTAAAATTCAAACAAGGAAATGTTAAATCACGTTAAGTTTGGCCTGACGGTTGGTCTGGAGTTATTGAACTGTAACACAACTTGATGTGTAAAGAGACTGTAACCTATTCTTTTTTATTTTCCCCTTTATCGATAAATATTGGTGGGGTACAGAGTAATAAGGGATTTGCTATTTCCATTGTGCAACTATTATACTGCTTTGGTGTAACCTATTCTTTCTTTTTTTTTTTTTTTTTTTTTTTTTTTTTTTTTTTTTTTTTTTTTTTTTGGTGGTAGTAGGGGTTGAACCCAGAGCCTCACACTTGCATGCTTTGCAAGTGCTGGACCACTAAACTGCACCCCCAGCCCACTTTTTTACTTTTTGAGACAGTGTCTCGCTAAATTATGCAGACTGCCTCTGGTCTCGAACTCACAATCCTCCTGCCTCCGCCTCCCAAGCCGCTGGGATTATAGGAGTGTGCCACTGCGCCCAGCTATATAACCTATTCTTATAACAAGTAGCTGAGTTTCAGGCAATCACAGGCATCTATCTGTTCATATCAGGTTCAAATAAGGCAAATACTAAGTTTTAACAATCAAGCTATTTCTGTACCTTGCTTCTGTTTTCTGTATGTCAGTTCCTTTTCTCTGGCTATAATAGAACCTCAATATTTGGTAGGGCAGAGTATTCTGAACCATTTTTGGTCCAAACCACTGCCAGATTCTAGAATCACAAAAACCAATTTTAAGATCTAAACTGTATTTATTATAGTTTTTTCTCTTATTACAACAAAACAAAATAACTATTATTAAAGTTCTTTTAGGAGTAGGTTTCTTTCTGTATTATGCAAGCATGAAGATACTAGCAATTAACAATCACACAAGTGCCGCCTGCAATTCAATTAGAAGTATTTAACATTTGAGGACTTTTTAAGGCAAGAAAAGTTCCAACTCCTCATTTCAAAGATTGTGAATCTAATACCCTACCCCAATCAAGGTAGAATAGATCAGCCTTTGCTGAGGAGACAAAGGGTTTTGTTTCTGTTTTTCAGGTTTTTAAAATTTTATTATTTTATTTATTTATTTTATTTTTATTTATTTTTTTTAGCCCAGATTGGCCTGGAACTTTCTACGTAGCCTAGGCTGATCTCAAACTCAGGATCCCCCTACATCAGCCTTCTGAGTGCTGGGATTACAGGCAGACACTGCCATACTCAGACTCTTTTTGGATATATAAGCATATAAAGGAAATGGTTCTGTTTGCACAAGCGTAAGAGCAGTACAAAATTTAGAAAGGTCTCTGGAAAACAAGACTTGCAATGACTAAGACTGTCCATGTTACAGGAAGTCTCCCACCTCCTGCCCTTGTCCCTTCTTGGCTCTTTCTTGATCTCCTTCAGGTGTTCAGGGCTCTGCATGGTTTATTCTCTACTTCTGTACAGACACAAGCAGCAGAAGTTTCCTCTTTGGGACATTGACTAGGTGGTAGGAAAGGTGTTCCTCCCCCTTCTCTCCCTTTCTTTCCTTCTCAAATGTTGCAGCTGTGGTCCAAACCTTCTACTGTTCCATAACTCAACTGGAGTAAAACCAAAGCCTTTCAATGGCCAAGAGCCCAGCACCTCTCCCTTCATTGTGAGGCTGGCCAGTTGTCCTCCCTGCTGTTTTGGATGGGCCAGGCTTTCTGCACCCCAGAAGTCCTCCCCTAGATATCTGCAAAGCTAGCCCCTCACCCTCTTTCTGTCTTTACTTTAGTGTTACCTTCTTAGGGAGCTTTTCTTGACATGCCATCTAAAATTGCAAGCTGGGCTGGGCACAGTGGTTCATGCCTGTAATCCCAGCAGCTCAGGAGGTGGAGGCAGGAGAATCTCAAGTTCAAGGCCAGAGACAGGCTGTGTGACTCAGAAAGATCTTGTCTCAAGACAGAAAATTAGAAAAGGACTGGGAGTGTTGCTTAGTGGTAAGTGCTTGCAAGGTATGCTCAAGGCCCTCCAGTACCACAAAACCAAACTAATGAACGAATAAAAGAAAAAAAGGCAGGAACACTCTGAAATACTTGCCTCTAGGGCAAGAAGGCAAAGCAAACAGTCAGCTGAGCAAGACTGCACTCTGGGCACTGTGGCTCTACTGTTTGCCGTTCTTTCTAGAAGAAAATGACTCTGGCAAGAGTGTCTACAGAGAAATCACCATCGCTGAGGCCTCCCCAGAACAATCCCAGAAGTCACCCACCTGATGACAGTAAGGCAGCTGGAGAGCATGCGTCAGGCTCAGCCTCGTCCCTCCTATATGGCGTGCAGTGAAGACTGGCTTTCCCCAGCAGGCATTTCACAACGGCAGCTTTGCGGCAACTGTTTAGAAATATTTCATCCTTTTCTTAGGGCTTGTTAAAAAAAAATCTGAGGTTGAACTTCAAGTCAGTAAGAAGACAGATGGATCTATAAACTAGGAGAATAAGATAGGTACAGTGGCTCATGCCTGTAATCCCAGTAACTTGGGAGGCAGAGGCAGGAGGATCACAGGTTCAAGGCCAGAGGCAGCCCACAAAATTTAGCGAGACCTGTCTCAAGATAGAAAATTTTTTAAAAAAATGGGCTCAGTTGTACAGCATTTGCAAAGCACACATGAGGCCGTGAGTTCAATCCCCAAGTACCACCAAAAAAAAAAAAAAAAAAATTAGGAAAATAAAAACACTTGGGAAACATGGGGGTGGAAATAAACATACCTGACATCGTTCTCTTAATAGTCTACTGTCTAAGTAGTTGCTTACCAGGACTTCAAAGAAATTTAGCCAGCCTTGCATTTTTTGTTGAGATCTCTTATTCCTCCACTATTAAAACCATGTATAGAAGTCAAATAAATCTCATTGTGTATGAAAGTTTTCTGTTGTTTATAGGGTCAGAGTGACATAGATTTTCAGTTTTAGAAATAAGGGCACTTAAAAGACTTGAACCTGCAGCTGTACCACCCTGGCATCTGATCTCATCTGATCTTGGAAGCTAAACAGTTTCAGGCCTGGTTAGCACTTGGATGGGAGACCACTTGGGAACACCAGGTGCTGTAGGCTTGGGAGAAGGATCTGGCATCCTACTCCTAAAAAAAGAATTAGCCATTGAAAACCCTATGAATAGCAAAGCACTGATATAGTGTCAGGCATGGCATAGTTTTGGAGAGTGCTTCATCTGTTATATGTAGGGGTCACTATGAGTTGGATCTGACTTGATGGCACCTAACAACAACAACAACAACACACTTGAACAGATAAGTCATAAAAAAAGATACAATCCAGGCATGGTGGCACACATCTGTAATCCTGGCCTTGAGAGGCTGAGGCAGAAGAATTGTGAGTTTGAGGCCAGCCTGGGCTGCAAAGTGAGACACTGTCTCAAAATATCCACTACTCAAGAAAAAGAAAGAAAGAAAGAAAAATAAGATACAAGGATGGAAAGACACTCAGCATCATTAGTCATCAGTCAGCTGTAAATTTAAAGCACTTGAGATTACACTACATACCAATGACAATTCCACGTGCTGCTGAGGATGTGGAGTAGCTCAAACTCTCAAACACTGTCAGTATGAGTATAAAATATACCACTACTGTGGAAAACAGTTTGACAGTTTCTTAGAAACATGTGACCTTGCTATTGCATCCCTCAGTATTTACCCAGAGAAAAGGATCCATACATATAAAGATGCATGCATAAATGTTCATACATTACTAAAATAAGTCAAAAAGTAGAAACAAATGTCCATCTCCAAGAAAACAGATAAACAAATTGTGGTATGTCTATATAACAGAATATGTTCAGCAATAAATAACAATGCATTTATTGCATCTGATATTTGCAATAATATGGATGAATTTCAGTCACTTCAGCAAGGCGGCATACTGGGCACTGTGAGGCTACTGCCTGCTTTTCTTCCAAGCAGCACATACCATCCGACATCTTGGTAAAACCAGTGTACAGGACAGTTAACAGATTTCTTTCAGTGCTGGGGGGTTGAACCCAGGACCTCATGCATGCTAGGCAAGGGCTCTACCACTGAGCTGCACTCCAGCCCTATTTTTACTTTTTATTTTGAGTCACAGTCTAGCTAAATTATGCAGGCTGTCTCTGGCATCGAACTCATGATCCTCCTGCCTCAGGCTGCTGAGTTGCTGGGATTGCAGGCAGGTGCCTTCCTGCCTGGTTAACACTTAACAGATTAATGTAATGGTTGGCTAGGTTGGGAGGATTGATCTTAAAGAGTATGAGGGAGTTTAGGGGGAGTAATGGAACAGTCCTATATCTTGACCAGCCTGGCAATTTGTCAAAACTCAGCCAACTATATTATGTAAAATTATACCTGAACAATATGTTAAAATTTATTTAAAAAATTACACACACACACACACACACACACACACACGCACGCACACACACCTGGACTAAGGAACAAGAAGAGAAGGATGTCAGTTAGTTGTGTTCTCCTGGAAAATAAAATGATTAAACTGGACCCATTAAATCAGCTTGCTCTACAGTCCAGGCTGACCTTGAATTTACAATCCTCTTGCTTCAGCTTCTTCAGAGAAGGAATTATAGGTGCGCACTAGTACACCCAGTAACAATTATTTTTAAATGATATGATAATAGTTAACACTTATTGCTTGCTTTCAGTGTAGTAAGCACTGTTCTAAGTGCTTTAGATTATTCTGTTTACTGTTTATGGACACTCGGCAAGACAATATTATTATGGTTTAAGCATTGAAAATTAAACTGAAGCATCTCATTGAGGTTGAGTAACCGTTAATAAGAGGTGATGATGGATCTGTGAACCTAGATGCTTGATATCAGAACCAACACTCTTAGCCACTATTTTACTGTAAAAATCATTTGGAGAATTTCTGTAAGATTAACAGAGTATATCAAGTTTGTCCCAATAGCCGTACCAACCTAGCACCCAATCTCATCAGATCGCAGAAGCTAAGCAGGGTCAGGTGGTTAGTACTTGGATGGGAGACCACCTGGGAATACTGCGTGCTGTAGGCTTGGGAGAAGGACCCGGCAGCCCACTCCTGAAACAATCAGCTCCTGGAAACCCTATGAATAGCAGAGAAGTAGTGATAATAGTGCCGGGCATGGCACAGTGTCAGCTCGTGTTTAGTCTATTATCCATAGGGTCGCTATGAGTCAGACTCAACAGCACCTAACAACAACAATCAAGTTTCGATTATTTATGACATCAAGTAGAACTGAAAACAAAATCTAAAATAGCTAGTTTGAGCAACACTTAACACAGCCTGCTGGATTCATTATTTTCCAAGCTTTTATAAAATCATCTTTGTTCTTTTACATGGCTAGTTCCTTAAAGAACAAATCAGAAGCCAGGTGTGCTGGTGCACACCTGTAATCCCAACAATATGGAGGCTGAGGCAAGAGAATCATGAGTTTGAGGCCAGCCTGGGCAACACAGAATAATCTCTCAGAAGTGTATTTTCTACCCCTGTGTAGTAGACTCTTTACTAAATGCAATCTCAGCCCTGTGTGAAAAATGGTGTAGTCAGGGGCTGGGGATGCAGCTTTATCTTGCTGAGCATGCATGAGGCCTTACATTCAATCCTCATCATTGCAAAAAGAAAGGAAAAAAGAAAGAAAGAAAGAAAGAAAGGAAGGAAGGAAAAGAAAGAAAAAAGAAAACAGAAAACAATGGTATGGTTAGGATTAGGCAACCAGTAACAAAGAAGACAGAATTGGTCAAGACAAGGGGGAAAATGTGTAAGAGGGAAGTATAAGCAATCATACAATTGGCTAAGAATTTTTGTTTCTTTCTTTTCAAGACAAGGTCTCATTATGTAGCCTAGGCTGGCCTTGAACTTACTATGCAGCTCAGGCTAGCCTCAAATTTCTGATCCTCCTACTTCAACCTCCTGAGGGCTGGGACCATAGGCATGCACCACCACACCCAGCTTAAGAATATATTTTAATGCACTACATATTCAAGTGTCATAGGGCTGGCTTCCTGCTATTCACAACTGATTGTAACGAGGTTTCCCATGCTCCAATGCTCTTCTGCTTTTGTGGGACTTTTGGTGCTGGGCAAGCACTCTATCACTGAGTTATATATATCACTAGCCCCTCTCTAATGCTTTTTAAAATGTAACTTTAAGAGCTGTTGGCTGTGCAATATTAATATATAATAGAGTAAAAATCAAATTTCACCTTTGGGACACGTTACTTCTAACAAAGTGAAGTTATTTGGACTTACTATCTTCTGGTGAGTTTAATGTGTTTAGTGTTGATGATCAGGGGAGCAGCAAGATGTGGAACAGAGAAGGTGCTACCTCAGGAGGTCTGGGTTCAAATCTCACTCATCGCTTGCCACTATCTGATCCTGGTGAAATCACTGAATTTCTAGGGCCTGCTTTATCTCCAAAATGAGTTTAAGTATAACTACTATACTAGGTCATTCTGGGAACCACTGGCAAAATATATTTGAGATCAACTATAGTAGCCAAACAGTATTTACTGAATTAGATTTTGAGTAGTAAGCCAGGGATAGTGGTGAACACTTGTAGTCCCAGCTACTCACGAGGCTGAAGGCAAGAGAATCACTTAGGCACACGTTTGAGATGAACCAGGGCAACACACTGGGATTCAACCCTTTCCCCAAAACAAAAGGAAAAAAAAAAGCAGAATTCGATTATTAGTTTATTTACTTACCAAATTAGGGGGTTAAATATAATTTTTTGGTTCTTTAGAGCTCTAAATTTCTATTTCTGTATCAGCATTTTCCAAAGTATGCTCCATGGAACACTAGTTCTCTGAACTATTAGGTATTGCTAGGATGAAAAGTCCTTTTGATTTTATTGACAGATCCCTATTCCAGGCCAGGCATACATGACTTGTCCAAAATTACACAGGTAAATATTGGTATAGCCAGGACTAGAAACTAAATGTGGCTCCTTGTCCAGTTGTTTGGCCACTAGGGAAAGGACATAGAATGAACAGATTACAGACTGTTAGCAGTCTTCCTACTTTTCCACTAAAACAACTCTGAAAAACAATCAGTGACTTCCTAATTGCTACATCCAAGTTTAGTCTCATTCCTCAGCCTCCTCCATCTCTGTGGAAGTTGTGACATTTTTAACTCACCCCCTCCCAAGGTCCCTGGAACAACTGGACTCCTCAGACCCCCAAGAAATCAGATCATTTGTCCTTGATTGCGTCCTCTCTGCTGCTCAGGCTCCCCGTCCTTTTCTGGTCCCTTCTGTATATGTTTGGCTGCCATTCTTGTGTGTGTGCGTGTGTGCGTGTGTGCGTGTGCGTGTGCGTGTGTGTGTGTGTGTGTGTGTGTGTGTGTGTGTTACTGGGGGTTGAACCCAAGGCCTCACACATGCTTTGCAAGCACTCTGCCACTGAGCTGCACCCCAATATCTTTTTCATTTTTTGTCTTGAGACAGGGTCTCACCAAATTGCTCAGGGTGCATCTGACCTCAAATTTGCAATGCTCCTGCCTCTGCCTTCCAAGTTGCTTGGATTACAGGTGTGAACCACCACACCTGGTTTAGCTTTCATTCTTAATTCTCTTAAATACACATTTCCAACTGGATATCCTGCCAGTATTAAAAAACAGCTTGATCAAAAATAAATTCATTATTTATCCCCCTTTCCCCAATCCAGGTCTCCTCTTGAGTCCTCTACTTTTGCAAATGCATCAACCATGTTCCAAAAAACTCAGGTGCAAAACTTTGGAATTGTTTTTTTCTTTTTTCTCTCTCTTTTGTCCTTATGCCTTCAGTTGCCAAGACATCTGGATCCACAAAAATCTCCCCAAACAATATTTTTTTTTGCATATTAATTTCACTGCTCTGGTTGAATGTCTCCTTACTTCTGGGCTCACCCAACAGTTCCTTAATTTAAACTGATCTATTACCCCAAGCCATCCAATACACTGCTGCCAAGTCAATAATCTCCAAACACAGATCTAATGACTGTTGCCATCTTTTCCCTAAAACATTCCATGGCTCCCATGGCATATATAACTAGGTAAGCGCCACCCTATGTTCTACAAGAAGACTCTAGTTTTCACATCCAGTTCCACCTGACAGTACTCCCAGGGTGTGCTCTGTGCTTTTATGTAAGAGGGGCAGCACCTGCTTCCAAGAACCCCCTCACCTGGATGACCTCCAATCCTCTGATGGTACCAATCTCTACTCCAGGAATGCTTTCTCCTCTCAAGCCTATCTCAGTTCAGGACAATACTCCTGCCAGTAGCCTTCCTGACTCCCATGGGCCAGACCATGGGCCAGATGTGATTTCCACCATCTCTTAGACCTCTTAACTCCATTGTTGTTGTTGTTGTTATTAGGTGCGGTTGAGTCAGTATCCGACTCATAGCGAACCTCATAGGGTTTTCAATGGCTGAGTGCTTCGGGATTGCCTTGGGAGTGGATTGCCAGACCCTTCTCCCATTTTTGCGGTGCTGGGAATTGAACTCTGGACCTCAGAGACTGCAGCGCTCTACCAACTGAGCTAAATCCCAGCCCTCTCAACTCCATACTGTAACTTTTTTTTTATTGTTTTTGAGATAGAGTTTTGATGGGTAGCCCAGGCTGGCATCCAACTTGTGATGATCCTGCCTTGGTCTTCAGAGTCCTGGATTTACAGGCACGCAATATCGTGCCTGGCTTTGTATTGCATCTTTTTTTTTTTTTTCCGGTACTGGGGGTTGAACCCAGGGCCTCCCGCTTGCATGCTCTGCAAGTGCTGGACCATTGACCTGCCCCCCAGCCCATTTTTTTAATACTTCTTTTTGAGACAGGGTCTTGCTAAATTACGCAGACTACCTCTGGTCTCAAACTTGTGATCCTCCTGCCTCCGACTCCCAAACCGCTGGGATTACAGGCGTGCAGCACCGCGCCCGGCTGTATTTCATCTTTTTAACAGCCCTTACTTCCTATCTGACCGCAGGTTTGATTGCGTACACCAGGCGGAACACCTGCTAGTGCAGGGAGTGTGTCTCATTTGCTTATACATAACAGGTGTTACAAGGATGTTTGACGGACAGAATCAGAAGACAGATTCTTGCCCAGAAAATGTGTTAGAAGCATATGCACCCATTAACCTGACACTCTACTTTAGCAAACAAGATGATCAGACAGACACCTACTTCCTGTCCGACTTGGGAAAGAACTAACTTGACCCCTCCTGTAAGGCTTTGTATGTTCGCTTTTAATTTTAGAATCACTTTAGATTCATAGCTGCGAAGATAGCACTTAGAACTCCTATGTATCCACCACTCAGATTCCTCTAGTGTTAGCATTACTATACATTTGTCAAAATTGAGAAATTAACATTGGTACATGCCATTAACTAAACCACAGATTTACTAGGATTTCCTGTTTTTTTGAGGACGTTCTGTTGTTTCAGGATCCAAACGAAGATACTACATAGCATTTAGTGCACGATAGTTCTAAGACTCAAAATAGATTTGAAAAAGTAAAGGAGGGAAAAGAAACAGAAACAAGGTCTTTGAAATCTGTTAGCTATATTTTCACTGTCAGACGAGGCAACAAGGGAAATAAAGCCCGTCTGCCAGCTTGTCCACAGCCTGGGAGTTTCATGAATTCGTGCACCCAGCTCCAGGCCCGCCCCACTGCCTGTTCCCACGCTCTCGGCCCGGCCTCAGTGACCCTCCCAAGCACCAAGCATGAGAATGGGAACCCCCAGGCCGGCTCACCCCCCGGGGCCCCCACAGCGCGCTCACCCAGCGCGGAGCCTCCACGTCGCGCGCAAGCCGCCGCGCAGCCTCGGGCCACGTGACAGCGCGGGCCCCTCCCCCGACCAGCAAGAGCGGCGGATGTCGCTGGGCGCGCCAGTGTTCCCACGGGCGCATCCTGTGCTTCGCAGTAACCGGAGGTTAACTGCTTGCTTCCAGCTTCAACTCCAGAGCCCCTTGTGGATAACGGACAGAAAGATAACAGCCTGCGATTTAGGACAGAGACCAGTCTAGGCGGGTCACGACACGTAAAATTAGATGGTGCCAACGTGAAACCTCCAGTTCTGTAAGAGAAAGATGCGTCTGAGCTATGGTCTTGAGGTAGGGGCAGACCTGGAAGAGCAGGCTTTCAGTACTGAGAAACCAGGGAGGCACTGTAGGGCAAAGGGACTGTTGGAGCAAAGGCGTGGCAGTGGGAACAGAAGGGAGTGGCCCTGAGTTTAGAAAGCAGTTACGTGGAGGACCTACTCCTGTCTATTTCCCCAAGACAAGGAACGAAGAACTAGCACATGCTACGACCTTGAAAACATGCTGAGGAATTAGACACACACACACACACACACACACACACACACACACGCAGGTATATTCTATGATTCCGTCTGTATGAAATGTCTAGAATATGCAACTCATAGAGCCACAAGGCAGATTAGTGATTGCAAGGGGCTAGGAAGAGGGAGCAATGGGGAGTGACTGCTAATGGTGAGCTGAGCACAGTGGTGCACGCCTGTAATCCCAGCGGCTTGGAAGGCGGAGCCGGGAGATGGCAAGTTTGAGACCAGAGGCAGTCTGCGTAACTTAGTGAGACTCTGTCTCAAAAAGTAAAAAAATGGGCTGGGGGTGCAGCTCAGTGGTCCAGCACTTGCAAAGCATGCAAGCGCGAAGCCCTGGGTTCAACCCCCAGAACCGCAAAAAAAAAAAAAAAAAAAAAAAAAGATGACTTGTACTCTATTGACGGGGGAGGCGGTGCTGATGATTTAACCCAGGGCCTTACACATGATGCTGTTGTTAGGTGCCATCAAGTTGGTGTCCAACTCATAGCGACCCTACTTACAACAGGCGAAACCGTATTGTTAAGTGCTTCTCTGCTGTTCATAAGGTTTTCAATGGCTAATTGTTTTTTGGGAGTGGGTTGCGGGGTACTTCTCCCAAGCCTACAGCATCTGGTGTTCCCAGGCGGTCTCCCATCCAAGTATTAACCAGGTCCGACCCTGCTTAGCTTCCGAGATCTGACTGGATTGGGCGCCACAGCGGTTCCGCTGCAGGCCGCTGTGATAGACATGCTAGACAATCACTTTCCCACTGAGCTACATCCGAAGCTTTTTATTTATTTACCTTAAATTTTTGAGAAAGCTTCTCGCTAAATTGCACTGCTGCCTGTGGCCTCAAACTTGCAATCTTCCTCCTTCAGCCAGGCGTGAGCAACAGTGGCTGGCAGAACAGTGAATTTTAAAACTGAATTTTAAGATGATGAAATTTATCTGAAAAGAAAGAGGCTGGGCTCCATGGCACATGCGTGTAATCCCAGCAACTGGAGAGGCAGAAGCAAAAGGATCACAAATGGAAGGCCAGAGGCAGCCTGCATAATTTACCAAGATCATGGCTGTAAATTAAAAAAAAAAAAAATTATGTATCTCCAAATATATTAAATGAAAAAAAGAAAAGCACAGCAGAGTGTGCATGGTATGCTTCTACATTCTTTAAAACAATGTATACATATGTGCTTTACAGGCATAAAAATCTCTGAAAAGGATACAGGAAAGCAGTAACATTATTTCCTAAAGGCTGGTTACCTGGGGTACTTGAAGACAGGACGGCCTACCAAGCCAGTACACTTTTTACCTTCTGAATTTTGTAGAGTAAAAGTATTGCCACTTTGAAAAAGAAGAAAAAAACAACAACAAAAACTCAGTGCCAGGAACCGAGGCTCACACCTGTAATCCCAGTGACTCAGGAGATGGAGGCAGCCTGCATAACTCAGACTGTGTCTCAAGATAAAAAAATTTTAAAAATGGGCTGGGAGCACAGACCAGTGGGAGAGCACTTGCAAGGCCCTGGATTCAATCCCCAAGTAGTGCCAAAAAAAAAAAAAAAAAAAGCGATACTCTGATGCTTTATCTTTAGTTTCTGGTTTTATTTTACTTACTTTTTTTCTTTGTTTAGTTTCTAGCTTTTATTTTAAGAGATTATCTGCATATTCTTTTGTAATAAACTTAAAAGATACCTACACATTTGATCAGATTTATTATTTAACAATTGAAGCATTAAATGTAAGTTTTTACTCTCAATCCTTAATAATATCATGTTCATTATATGTGAGATTGTCTAGCTTTCTCCCAAGCATAAACCTTAACATTATCCACCTCCTATGCCTGCAACAGTTATTTTTTGTTTTTGTTTTGTTTGTTGTTTGTTTGAGATATCGTGTAGCCCAGGCTGGACTGCAACTTGCATTGATCCTCCTGCTTCAGTCTCCCAAATACTGGGATTACAGGCATGTGCCATCACACCCAACTGCAACACAGTTTTAATAAAAGAAAATTTTATTGGTAGTTGGGCACTTTCTATCAAGTGGACAGAGAGATATCAACAACAGTGATTACAATGTGGCCGGTCTTGGAAGTCAAGAGTTATTCTGTTTGACCCATTGCTCGATCCACTTCAAGATCTGATTTATATTGCTCTCCATGTCCTCTGGTTCATTGCTGGTCAGCTGATGCACAATTTCTTCTTTGTAAGATTCTATGGCTTCTTCATAGAGAACTTGAAAAATCTCACACTGAATATTTTCACTTATTTTCTTCTCATTATAACCCCTTGAAGGCAAAGAGAAATTAAGCAAATTGAATAGCCTTAACTGTAATTTTAGAATAAGATCAGAAGCTGGACATTTTTTTGAACACATGAAAAATCACACAAAAATACTTTTCAACAGTCTTTACCTTGAGAAAATGGACTAGCTCCTGTAAATATGAGAGAATTCCTGGACATAAGCTCGAACCTAAGAATTATGAGACTAATATTCAGGTTTACTTGAATAATCCTTCCCCAATTTGCTAGCCATTCAATTAATTTCCAATCAATTAGCAAACAGATGAGTGTCTACCTACCTCAAGCCAGATTCTCAGTTATGAGACATATAAAAGGACTATAGCAATGGTCCTAGACTACAAAAGAATTAAGATAAAACAAATGTATGGGAATATATAAGGTAAAATGCATATTAAAATACCATATACTATTTAAATACTTACACAAATGTATCTGTACTTTACCAATCCCAAAGGTGTTGAAAAAATTAACTTATGTAATGATTAGGCAAATATGTAACTTAGCCACATTACCACAGCAATGTGTAGTATAATGTTCCGGATTATATTTTTACTATTACATCAGAACAAGCATAAGATGCATACTTAAAACAGCAAAATGGGAAGTTTTATGCCAAACTATGTATACTTTTGGCACCCTCTGTAATAAAGAATTCTTATAACTTAGTAACAAAAAAAGTATAAAGCTGGGCACCATGGCACACTCCTGTAATCCCAACAACTCAGGAGGCGGAGGCAGAAGGGTCACAAGCTTAAAGCTAGAGGCAGCCTATGCAACTTAGCAGGACCTGCCACAAAAATAAATAAATAAATAAGTAAGTAAGTAAGTAAGTAAGTAAATGGGCTATGGGTACAGCTCAGTAGTAGGGCACTTGGCTAGCATGCACAAGGCCCTGGGTTCAATCTGTAGCACCACAAAAGAAAAAAAAAATCACCAAATTAAAAAAATTGGGCAAATGATCTGAACAGATTTCTCTACAGAAGATACACAAAAGGCCAAAAGCCACATAAAAAGATGTTCAACATTATTAATTATAGGAAATGCAAACCAAAAGCACATTGAAATGCTACTTCAGGGCTGGGGGTTTAGTTCAGTTAGTAGAGTCCTGGCTTAGTATGCACTGAGGCCCTAGGTTCAATCCCCAGCACCACACACACACACAAATAAAATCTATTTCACATTCACTAGGATGATGACAATCAAAGAGACAAAGAAAACAAGCAACAGGTATTAGAACCCTCAAACATAGCTAGTGTTAATATGAAATGGTGTGGCCACTTTGGAAAACAATCTGGTAGTTCCTCAAGTGTTTAAACGGAGTTACCGTATTACTTTGCAGTTCAGTTCCGAGGTATATACTCAAGAGAAAAGCACACATAATGTCTATGCAAAAAATATGTGCACAAATGTTCATAGCAGCAATATTCATAACAGTCCAAGGTGAAAATAACACAAATGTCTATCATCTAATAAGTGGGTTAAAATTCATTGAAATATTTAAATATAATGCAATGTTATTCAACAATAAAAAGAAATAAAGTACTGGTACACACTACAGAACCTTGAAAACATTATGCTAAGACACAAAAGTCTACACCTTATATGACTGTATTTACTGGAAATGCCTAGAATAGGTAAGTCATAAAGATACAAGGCAGATTATTGGCTGCCTAGGTCTGGGGAACTACGAAGAAACAGCAATTGCTAACAGGTATGGAGTTTCTTTTTGAGATGACATAAATATTCCTAAATTGGTCATCACAATGATTGCACAACTTTGTAATATACTAAAAAACAAATGAATTGTACACTTTAAATAGGTCCCTTGTATGGTATGTGAATTATATATTAATAAACCTGTTTTTTAAAATGATTAAATTTGTAACTTATTCAATAGTTAGAAAACAAAAATATTAACTAGTTCTCTCATAGTTTCTTCATACCTTAGAATTTAACTATTTACATAAAATAGTAATTTTTTCCTTTACATATAATTTTATTTTATTTTTTTGTAGTACTGGAGGATTGAACCCTGAGCCTCACGCATGCTTTTGCAAGCCCTCTACCACTGGACTGCACCCTCAGCTGACTTTTTCATTTTTCATCTTGAGACAGGGTCTTGCTAAATTATGCAGGCTGGCTCTGGCCTCGAACTTGCGATCCTCCTGCCTCTGCCTCTCATGTCACTGGGATTACAGACCTGAGCCACTGTGCTTGGCTATTAATCAAAAATTTAAATTGCCTTGATTGAAAAAAGACATATGTAGTATACTATATGGTCTCTGTTATTTTTTTGCTCAAAAATTTTTTTTTCTGGTGCTAAGGATTAAACTCAGGACTTTGCACATACTAAACCTACCACTAAGCCACACCCCCCACTCCTCGGCGCAGAAGTTTTTAATGGCTTTTCATTGCCTAAAGAGAGAAGACTTTAGGTTTAGCCTCAACTTAACTTTCCCTATATATTTACTACTATAGCCTTCAGTGCCAGGATTCTACAAGTATTCCATCCAATAGTGGTCAGTCAGTTGACTACAGTCTCAGACAAATTCTGAACCTGACTTTAGGCAAAATTCTGGAGCTTTTGATTCTGAGATTAACCTCTAATGTCCTCGAGAATCCCCATTTGCCTAGAGCTTAAATCAAAACACAGCAGAATGCCGGGTGCGGTGGCGCATGCCAGTAATCCCAGTGGCTAGGGAGGCAGAGACAGGAGGATCGCAAGTTCAAGACCAGAGGCAGTCTGCATAACTTAGCAAAACCCTGTCTCAAAAGGGTAAAAAAATGGGCTGGGGGTGCAGCTCAGTAGTCCAGCACTTGCAAAAGCATGCAACCGCAAAGCCCTGGGTTCAACCCCCAGTACCACAATAAAAAAAAAAAATTTTTTTGAAGACTGTGAAATGCTGATTTTTCTTGTTAGTTTTTCATAAACTTTCCCATTCCTGATAGAGGGATAATTTGGGTAATGTTCAAACAAAGAATGTTATTGGCTAGCTCTTTTCCTAGAAAGAGTTTACATTACGGAAAAAAAAAAAAAAAAAGGCTAAATGGGTTTTCTATATAGTATATTTTACTGAATCAAACTGTCCGTTGAAATAGTCAGAAAGCACATGCCTGTGTCTTACAAATGTACTCATTTGTCATAGGTTTAGAATAATGGTACCAGATGACTTACTTTTTAATAAGAGATCAAATGAAGTGGTCACATTGTCAGGAATCTGAATTAAAGTTATACTTTAAAAATTCAATGTTTTTCCTTTCTTACCTCGTTTCAAGTCTTTTGTACAATATACTGTTATCTGTTCTCAACACAAAAACTATATGAAACCAGCGTTCAGGGAAAAAATCGCAGCCATGGTAATCAACAATAATGCCACCTTCTTTCATCTGATCCTCTAACTCATCAATTACCTGTAAGAAAGGTTTAAAAAAAAAAAATTCTCTAAGAAAATCAAGGTCAATTTTCCTCTGACATTCAACAAATGCATACTTTATGCAAAGTCATACTTACTCTATCTTCATCTAAAATGGGACAATCATATTCTTCGTCATAGCCATCATATAACTCCCCTAGAAGAGATTGACATTAGCCTGTTAAACATTTTTATTTTTGTGGTACTGGGGATAAAACACAGAGCCTTGTATATGATAGGCAAGTGCTCTACCACTGAGCCGTACCCATCAACTTCTTTTGAGACAAGTTATCACTAAGTTACCCAGGCCAGTCTTGAACTCACTATGTAGCCCAGGCTATCCTCAAACTTGTGATCATCTGAGCTTCCTGAGTAACTGGGATTACAGGCATGTGCCCCCACACCTGGTTTAAAAGATATTTCTAAATAACGTTCATTAATTTTCAGTTCTAGACTTTAGGAAACATGCAGTCCTCTGTGCAAATCAGTTATTCTTTTAGATGCAAAGGAAGGCACTAATACAACAGTTGTTAAATGGCATCAAATATAAAGAGTAATATTGATAAAATTCTGTCTAGAAGGAAACCTGGATATAGATATATATGAAACTTTGTTCTACTTTGTGTTTTTGAGATAGGATCTCACTATGTAATCCAGGCTGGCCTTAAACTTGTGCACCTCCTATCTTAGCCTCCCAAGTGCTGAGATGACAGGTATGCGCCACCATGCTCAGTTTTTCTGAAACTTTGAAATATCAAAATTGAAACCCACTTAAAAATATGACTAGCCAACATCAGACTTTGTGGGACTATTAGTAGAAGAGAGTAACGTTTTTTTTGTTGAGCTATAAATTGGTGGGAAAAAGAAACACATAGAAAAATAGTTAGAAACACCCCCACACACATTAAGAGCAGATTAAGTTCCAGATTTATTAGGCCAGGGATATAAAACTTATCAAAATCAATCTTGAGTTTTTGATTCCAGAAGCAAAATTCTTGTAACTGAGCTCATATTTTGACATTGGGGAAGAGGAAGCACTCAATATTCCAATGGCCCTGAGCAATTTTTATTTCTAGCTTTCCAGAATCCCCTAAAGCCATTCCTCTTAACAGGTATATAGTCTTATTTAAGAAGGCAAAACAAGAATAATGGGCAAAGTTATAAAGGAGGCAAATTTAGGGTCTGGGGTTTAGCTCAATGGTAGAATGCTTGCCTAACGTGTGTGAGGTCCTGGGTTTGATTCCCAGCACTGAAGAAAAAAGGGGAGCGCAGGGAAAGAAGGCAAATTTGCTGGCTTTAAAAGGAGGTGAAACACAACAATCCTACCCTCACTCCTAGGAGGCAGATAATCTAAAGCAGGTTTAGATTATATGTCAGCCAGCTGTTAGAGCATGTTATAGTCTTCTCATGTCTTTCTTCTTACTATTCTGTTTCAGGTTGAAATTAAGTTAAAACAAGCATGAATTCTAATGTGACAAAGGGTAGTGGAAAGCACAGCAGCAGTTTTAACTCTGTCTTGCCTGTAGGGTCTGATTCTGGGCACATGTGCCACCTCTTCAACACCCTAGTGTGGACTCTTTGGGCTAGTGCTCAATTACCAGAAACACTGTCAGCATAAAAACCTAAATTCTCACTGTAGGAAAAACTAGCTAATGATGTGTAAAACAATCTAAATCTTCAGTTTATACTTTAAGTCCTAGATGGGTAAAAGAGCTAATTTCTTAATTCCAAAAAAATAAGGATAATTCACCTATAAAGGAATGACTGATTTAAATTTGTTGAGTGACAGAAGAAAAAAATTAACTTAATCATAAAATGCTGAACCTCTGTTCAATGAAAAATAAAACTTTAAAAAGACTAGGAGAAAGATAGTATGACAAAAGACTGAAATGCAGATTAAAAATATTAACAAGAGGATTAAGAAATAATAAGAAAGAAATTTACACAGGATAGAAAAATGGAAAAGGCAACTAGTAAACACACACAAAAAAATGCCAGACTTTCCTAACTATTAAAGAGAGGCAATGTAAAATGTGCCTGTTGTGCTTGGCATAAATCATATTCATTCAGAGATTTTTCTCTACCATTTAATTCTTAATTGGAAAAAAATATAAATGATAAAAAGTTCAACAATAAGGAACTAGTTAAGTCTTGGCTTACCAACTTGATAAAATATTATATAATTTAATAAAGTTAAGCAAATATTATATAGTTGAAAAAATACTATGTAGTATACACTAGGTAACAATACAGTAAATGCTCATGTATACAAGTATAAAGTGTAAAAAATAGAATTCAAAGTTGTCTGCAATAGGGACAATGATTAAAAGAAAAAAGTGAAAATAAATTAGTAGGATTTGGAGCATTTTTTCATGTATTATTTTCACAATACCTTCATACCTCAATAAATGTGGGGGATTGTTCCAGAATATTCCAGTGCTCAGGTCCTTCATATAAAATGATATAGTATTTGCATATACTCTTGTATATTTTAAATCATCTCTAGGATGGTATAATAGTTCATAACAGCCGGTGCCATGGTACACACCTGTAAACCCAACAACTAAGGAGGCCGAGGCAAGAGGATCACAAATTCAAAGCCACAGGCAGCCTGTGCAACTTAACGCGACCCACATCCAGCCCCAGACCCTTTTTGTTATCTTGGAACAGGTCTCCCTAAGTTGTACAAACTGCCTCTGGCCTAAAACTTGTAATTGTCCTGCCTCAACCTCCCGAGTCGCAGGATTACAGGTTTGTGCCATGGCATCCAGCTAGAATGATAATTCTTTTCTTAAAAAGACCTTCTTAGCTATTGTTAGTCAAACTATAAAAACAAGATGTTTTAACTGCCATCCTAGAATTCAATACACTGATTTGGAAGCTGTTCTTTAGAGTTAATCCTATTGGTATCCCAGATGTTTATTTATTGTGATGCTGCTGCCAATACCTAAAACATTTTCAGATTTCCTTCCTTTGGGAACATACTTACCATATTTGACAATTCTACAAGAAGCTTATAACTACAAATGCAATTAGTGCAAGAGTTATAACTGGTTTTAGAGCAAATGAGTGCTTTGAAAACTTCTGGCCTTTTATGTAGAGAGAAAAGAAAAACTAATTCTGCCTAGAGAAGTTTGAGGCAAAGATATAACATTTGGTTTTTCAAGGAGTTGTTTGTAAGGCAGATAAGGGCACTTACTAGTAAAGAGAACAGCATGTATAAAGACATGGATGCAGAAAATTCCCAGTGTGTTTGAGAATAGTTTCCTGGGGGTACACTGAAAGGGAAATAAGGGAAGGGCTACAGGTAAAGCTGAAGATAAACTGCAGCTAACTTATTAAGTCCTCCCCTCCCTTATATAACAAAATAATGAACAGTGTAAAAAGAAAGGAAGAGATACTGAAGAGATTAAGTAGAGATTCTAGGTATAGTGCCAATGATTGTGGGATTGAGACAGGGATACTATAGGGATGTTTTATAGAAACTCTCAGGATTTAGAGGCCAAGTGAATCTGTGTGGAGAAACTGTGTGGGAAGTTGGAATCAAGAGCAGGCAAGCTGAATCAAGGACAACTTGAGGGCATGTGCTTTGAACATGTTAGAGATTTCTGGAAACTATCCAGGTGATTGTCTAGTAGATGTCTAGAAATTGGGCTATTTTAATTATAAATTTGAGTCACGGCCACAGGGGAATGACTGACTAGTCCTGTGAGTGAATGGTATTACTAGCGAGAGGGGCAGAATTACAAGATGAGCTGCTATGAAATCACAGGGTACAGCAAAGAATCAGCAATCATTTTCTGTAAAGAGCCAGAATAAATACTTTAGGCTCTGCAAAGTTATTCCTTAGTTCATAGGTCATACAAATACAAATATAGCAGGAGCTTGCTGTCTCCTGAGACATGGCAAGTTTTAAGTGTAGGGGATGGGCTGGTAACTCAGTGGTAGAGCACATGCTTAGCATGCATTAAAGGACCTGCTATTTTATATTTTTTTAACAATATTTATTTATTTATTTATTTAGCTGGGAATCAAATTCAGGGCCTTGCACATACTAGGCAAGTGCTCTACCACTGAGCTATACTCCCACCCCCTACAACTTCTACTTTGAATGGATCCAATGTCACTAGGCCTTGGGGTTACCCTTTACCAGGCTGAAGGCTGATAAACTGGAGACAGAGAAATTAAGGATGCTAATAAGACTAAAATGATTGCCTGTAGGGAAGGATGTCAAGTGAATAGGAATCTGAGACTAGGATAGGATAATAAGTGTTCTTAGCTATCCCTGCTACTGAAGAGGCTGAGGCAGGAGGATTGCTTGAACCTGGAAGTTTGAGGCCAGCCGGGGCAATATTTAAAACCTTGTTTCCTGAAAGAAAGGAAGGAAAGAAGAAAAGGAATGAAGGGACTCTGAAAAATTTGATTAAGCTTAAATCCCTACTTGATTTTTCCTGCCTTAGTTCCAAAAGGAGTAAAGATGCTGTTACAATATAGCAATTCAGCAAGATTACTAGGATGACAACAAATTTCTTTTAGAAATATTTTAAAAACCTGTTTTTCAAGCCTCATATCTTTATAACAGGACTTCTTAACCTAAATATTACTAACATTTCAAGCCTGGTAATTTTGTTATGAGATTGAAGAGGGGACTAACCTGTGGACTATAGGATGGGTTAGCAGAACCCAAGCTGGCCTCTACCCACTAGATGTAAGAAGCAAACCCTAGTGCCCTTGCCCTACAGTTGTAATAACCAAAAATGTCTCTAGGTTGCTAAAAATCCTGAAGGTCAAATATCACCACCAGAGCCAGGCACAGTGGCACATGCCTATAATCCCAGGCACTTGAGACATTGAAGCAGGAAGATTACCAATGAGTTTGAGGCCAGCTTGGGCTATACAACAAGTTCCAGGCCAGCCTGGGCTACATAGTGAGACCCTGTCTTTAAACACACACACACACACACACACACACCCCTGCTTGAGAAAAATGCATTGCCACTTAAAAAGTGAGAGGCTAGGGGTGTAGCTCAGTGCTACAGTGCTTGCTTAGGCCCTGGGATCCCCAACATCACAAATAAAAGTTAAAACACAAAACAAATGCGGGTAGATGCCTCCGAATATTTTAAGGTTTTCAGATATATTTAATGAATGGTATCTGGGGGAAAAATCATGAGAAACTTTAACGTACCTCATCTAACTCCATGTCAACTCAGACTAGAAATCTTTTATTTGGAATTACAGGAGGAGATAAAAAAAAAACAAGATGCTTTTCCTTTAAGGAAGGCTCAGCTCTCATGAAATAATTTCACCAATAAACAAAGAGGATGGTCAGGACTATACCCAACTGGCTCAATGGCCTTAGTATGAGTAGATGACCTGGTGAAGATGAAGTCAAGACTTATACTGGACTGTCCTGGGTCTGGTATTACTATTCCTCTTAGTACTACTAAGGTTAGGATTATATAGCAACTTCATTAAGTTTAGAGGTATTAAACTGAGTGAGAGTAAAATAAGAATACACAAGTTTTGAGACAGACTATTTGCAATTTTTAAACCGCTTGTCAAAAACAGTAAAGTTTAACAGTGAGGAACTGTTAAATCAGACTTCACAGAGGTGTAAAACACAGAACAAAGGGTTCAGAGTGTAACTCAGTGGTAGAATATATACTTAGCACAAACAAGGCCCTGGTTGTTCTCCTTAAAAATGGAGAGTAACTAGTAACATTAAGCTCCAAGTTTCAGAAACTATAACCTACAGGCCAGACCTGGGTCAAAAATAAGATATCTGCTTATACTATCAAGAATATAACAAAGATGCTCAAAACTGAACTGCTAAAAAGTAATACTGGAGAAAAATTAAACTTTTTAAAAAGTGGGAAGGAAACTGGGAGATGCCAGGGGTCCTTAAATATAACCCAACG
Source organism: Pedetes capensis (assembly GCA_007922755.1). NCBI lineage: Eukaryota > Metazoa > Chordata > Mammalia > Rodentia > Pedetidae > Pedetes > Pedetes capensis. Next base: position 27,058 of record VMDO01014022.1, on the reverse strand, counting down.
GGATGAGAGGTCTGGGGTTTAGCTCAGTTGGTAGAGTGCTGCTCCACACTGAGTACCAGGGTTCCATCTCCAGCACTGCAAAAAACAGAAGGATGTGGCAATCCAGTCCCGAAGCACTCCTGAAAACAATCAGCCATTGAAAACCCTATGAGGGTTTCTATGAAGACTCAATGGCACCTAACAACAACAAAGAGGGTGAGAGAAATGTATAAAACCAAAACGGGGAGGGAAGCTGGGCATGGTGGTGCACAACTGTAATCCCAGTGACTCAGGAAGGTGAGGCAAGAAGATCTCAGGTTCAGGCCAGAGGCAGCCTGCATAACTTAGTGAGACCCTGTCTCAATTTAAAAAATAAAAATAAAAAATGTGCTAGGGGTGCAGCTCAGTTGCAGAGTATTTGCAAAGTATGTGCACAACCCTTCTTTCAGTCCTCCACACTACAAACAGAAACAAAAACAAACAAAAAAACCTAAGAGGTTGGGCAAGTAAGGATCCTAGCAGATGAGGACTCATAAATAAAAATCCCAACTAGGTTCTCTCTCCAACGAGGAGTCATAGTTATACTTCAGCAATCAGAAAACACACCATAAGTGTGAGTTATACACCGGAGATTATGATCTACACATATGACAGGCACTATAGGTGACACTCTAGTTGTAATAGAAAGGCCTGCAACAATTTGAAGTTGTTGCAACCCTTATTCCTTCTGATAACAATGCTGAGGAAATTGCTTTTAAAAACACAATTGCCAAAGTATCAACAATCAAATTGATAAATGACAACTTTATTTTTTACACATAAAGGCTGATAAAAGACCATTACTAGTCCTATTAAAGAAAATCAAACATTTCAATTGAAAAGTATAATAACTCTATTTACTCATTAAATACTATTTAAGTTTTCTAAAATACAACTTGAAATCATCCAGCATGCTCATTTAATTTCAGTACAATGGATTCAAGACCAAGTATACATGTTACATGCATCAAGGCTGTATTACAGATTATCATAGTCATCATCATCGTCATCATCATCATCATCATCTTCACGTTTTCTTTTCAATGCATTTGATGATTCACTGGCAGCATTTTGTGATGATACCATATTAGTGGTAATAAGAATATTTTTGGACCCAATTAATGATGGATTAATCAGAACATTCTGAACTGCTGATGTTGCAGGAATTGATGCTTTTACTGCAGGGGTCTGTGAAGCAGGCATCTGTACTGTAAATCTCTGCCCTGTGAGGGACACTGGAGTCCCTACTTTAGTTGAAACAGACATGGTCTGTGGGGTCGGTGTCCCTAGTGTGGGAGTACTTGGTCTGCTAGTGACTGAACCAACACTTAACCGTGGAACTGTTATTCTTCCTGCAGAAGTAGATGCCTTTTTTTGTAAAGACTTAAGTCTATAGTTTGGAGCTGTCAAGCAATATCTATCAGGTGGCAATCTAGGACCTGAATATGGCTTGATCAGTGGCAAAGGGGTTTGATTTCTTTGCCTTGCAATATCTAATAAAAAATCTCTCGGAGGAGGAGAAGTGAAAGATTGGTCAGCGCGACACTGGATTGCCAATCGCACATCATCTGCGTCAACAGTGGCTTTCTTAGCATGGCTTGAATAAATTTTAGCATCATCTAGAATTGTGGTCACATATCGGAAAGCAAACTCCAACATTTGATTTATAACTCTTGGCTCATATTCTGTAATCCCCATATCCTTCAGGATTTGTGCCATCATCTGTGCATCTTTCGGCATGCTCTTGGGAGAAGCCATTTTGCCAGACGACTCCATGATATCCGATGATCAGACTTTAGGTCATTTGAAAAAGATATGGACATTAGATCAAACTGAAAATTACTTTGGTAGCAACTGTTAGGAACTTAAAAATTTTTTTTTAATATGTTGAAATTTTAAAAATATATTTAAAATTTAAAACATACTATATCTTTAATTTTAATGAAGCATACTTAAAGTTCCCTTTACTTAAATGTACAGAGTTCATACCCTGTATAAATTGTAGAATATAAAAAGATCAATGTAAAATCAGCTGGGTGTTGTGTTGCATGCCTGCAATCCCAGTGATTCAGGATGCTGAGGCAGGAGGATCGCAAGTTCAAAGTCAGAAGCAGACAGCACAACTTAGTGAGACCCTATCTCAAAATGAAAAATAAAAAAGGGGCTGGGGCACAGCTCAGTGATTGAGCACTTGCCTAACACACACAAGGCTGTGGGTTCAACCACCCAGTACTGCAAAAAGAAAAAAAAAAAAAAAAGATGAAGACACAAATAAATGAGTAATAAAAAATTAGGGGAAAACAGGGTAAAGTAAATAAAAACATGTACCATTTTAGAATATAAACAGTTTCACACAGGCATGCAACCATCAAACTGATATTATACCATAGGACAGTCATAACCTATTGCCTGAATTCAAAATAATCTATCCTTCCAATGAGCTCAATATATTCTCGTACATATGCTCAGTACAAACCAGACCTCTGTGTCTGCTCAAAACATTCTCCCTGTTTCTCATATTCAGATTCTATCTGTCCAATCTCTTCAAAGAAACCTTCCCAATTATTACTGGTCACAAGAACTGCTATCTGTTTGGGGGTACGGAAAGGGAAATGGTCAACATAACCAGGGAACAGCACTAGACACTTAGTACTTTTTAATTCTGTGGGTCTCCAATAACATAAAATTCCTTAATACCAATCTCCTACTTTTTGTACCCTCTCATTCCACTATCTGACTTAAAAAAAAAAAATTAAATAAACCCCTAAGACCAAAGTGTCCCTTACCTTCTCGAGCTAAATCACCCACATTAATGTATTTCAGTCCTGATCTTGATGCAAGTTCTTTGCCTAGTGTGGTTTTTCCAACCCCTGGTGTACCTGTAAGACAAGCCACAGAAAAATACTGTTCATGAAAAACTACTCATAAGACTTCAGCCACCTTTTATCCTTAAGGTTCTTAACACATGATAAGAAAAATTTCCTAATTAGCAACACTATGAATGTACACTCTGATCTAACCAAAGTTTCCTAGAGATGACTGACTCTGATTTCCAGGAGAATCTCATTCTGAACCTGATTCTCCAGGGGTGGGGCCCAGGCAATTCTGATGCCAATTCTATTACCAACATGGAACTGCCTAGAATAAAACCACTCATCTCAAATCAATTACCGTTATTTATTGCTTTAGTTAAATGATAAAAAAATCATTTGTGGAAAAATGGTAAGCAGTCTAAAACACTAAATCATTACCACTACTCACCACCTCCCTACACCCTTCTTTTGAGGGAACCACTGCAAATCAGTTTCCAGTTTCTTACATATTTTTCCAAAACTGTCTTATGCATGTATGTTTGTGTATATATATACATATATGTACACAAGATACCGTACCGTGTATGTGTCTAGATGTACATATGGTGTATATTCATACATTTAACATATTGCCTTTTACATAAAGGCAATACCATACATTGTTTCCTCCCTTTACATCTAATATGATTATATTCCAAGATTAGCAAGTGTGTAATTTTCAGCTGCCCAGATTAAATGTCACCGAAATTACTAAATTTGTATATTATAATTAAAGATAACAAGATAAATCTGGTCTCTGGATGCAGAAGAATAACATTTACCTTAAATGTACTATAATACACCAAGTCTGAACCCTGGAGTCATTATGTTTTCAATAAAACACTCACTCTATAGATTTCTTACATCATGGCTTCACATTAAAAACCCAGGACACTATACCTGACCCATGCAAACTAGATTTTGTTAAGGAATCTGAAAGGCAAAATAGTCATTTGTTAAGTTGTTCATCTGCACCGCTGAGATGATACTTCATCAGGAGCCGGGGCGCTGGAAATGATACTTCATTGCTTTGCCTCCACAGTCTTAATTTTTCTATATGTTGCAACAGCATCTGTACCTATTCGATTTTCGAATGAATGGTCTATGATGCTATTAAGTGCTACAAATTAGTATTTCCAGAGTTAAATACCCAGCAATAACGTTGTTTAAAGTCGTGATGTAGCACTGTAGTTCCTTTAACTGATACCATGTAAACTGAGAATGACTCCAAAGAACCAAAAGAACCCCACAATCAGATTGGGATCTTTCCAGCATCCCTACACAATAAACGACCAGAAATGCTCAGCAAATGCCATAACCTTAAAATAATAAAAGCCCCTGATATCCACTGAACTAACGCACACAATACATTAGTCATGCCTCGCCAAAAATATCCGAACTCATATACCAAAACCTGACTTGGGAAGTATTTCTCAGACGCGAAGGATAAAATAAATGTTGACCAAGTAAGGCCTAAGGAACGAGGCATCCACCATTAATACATCTACCAAGGACCAGATACTGCCTTACACCACCTCGACCAAAACCTCAAACCCAAACCTGCCAAAGACCCAACAGCGCATTTTACCCGCGAAAACCCAGACTCAGAAAGATAAAGCGGGATGCCACACAGAGGAGCGGGACTTGGCTATCTGTCCCCACCTCAGCGAGGAGCTTCTGGCCAACGAAATTAACGTGCGCGTCCCCTCCCCCCAGCCACCAGCAACGGTCTCGAGGGCGGGTCCTGAGGCCCTAACAACGCCACGCGCCGCGGCCTCAACTAATCGGACACACAACACCGAGCGGCCCGTCAGGGGCGTTCGAGGCTCCAGAACACTCTCCATCCCTTGCCGTCCCCGCCGTCCAGCCCCTTCCGATCGCACGCCCTAACCGGTGAGCAGAATGTTCGGCCGCCGCATAGTCCCCGCTGCCACGGCTTCCAGCGCCCCGGCTCCTGCGCCCAATGCACTCCCGGAAGGAGGCAGAAGGGGCGGGCGGCTGCAAGCGCCGGCAGCCCCGAGGTCCTCGAAGCACTGCGCGGCGCCCTTGGCCCACTTCTCCTGCCCAGTCACCGACCATTGGTTATCTGGCCTTCTGTCAGAAGACCATCGGTCGCAGGACCGAACGAGGGGCACAACTCCGGCCCGCGCTTTGGGTCAGGCAGTGCCCTGGATGCCTAAGTCACTCACGCCTCTTCTGTTGCGTCGCGGAAGCGCCGGACAGTCTGGAAGGTCCCCGGGAGGCGGGACCTCCTGGAGAGTGGGCGCTGAGCCCGGAGAGAGCAGGGTGGCTACCCTTCCACCAGCAACAGAGCCTGGGCTCCTCCGCTCCTCTTCGCCCACGAGGGGATGCAGCTCCTGGAAAGTAAGGCCGCCGCGGCCGCGGCTGTATTTATTATACGTCCTAGAGAAGCGAAGCCATCTCTACTTTCACGCCTTCCCGGGTTCTCGTCGCTCCTCCTCCCGACCCGCCCATCCCATCTGCAGAGGAGAAAAATGGGAGTGCAGAGCCCTGGCCTAGACCTGGGACTTGCGAGCTCTGCCCAGCTCACCGCTGATTGATTGCAGGATTACCTTGGACGAATGTCTGAGTTTTAAGTATTCCTGTGCAGTGTGTGGGTTGGCGGTGGGTCTGCTAGGAATAGTGTTGAAGATCTTTTCTACCTCTGACGTCTCATTTCAGAAACCTAGCATCATCAGAGACAGTTACCTGCTTTTGAAAGGAAGTGACTGTCAGGCTTATTTTCAAAGAGTAACTAGAGTTCTGACTGTTTCACAGTCAGTATCTTTTATTTCGACCTGCCAACTGTATTTACTCAAACAGATGTTTTTTCTACTACTGTACCCTTTTGAAACTTCACAGTCTCTTAACTGTGGACTATTTTGCAGGAAGAGAACGATTTGTTTTCTAATGTGTGCTCTATCGGTTTGTGTGATCCACAAACTCTAAAATAGTGCAGTACAGCCTGGCGCGGTGGCTTACCCCTATAATCCCATACTCTTGGGAGACAGTAAGGATAATCACAAATTCGAGGCCAGAGGCAGGCTACGCAATTTAGCGAAATCTCTCAAAAAGCGGGGGCGGTTGCGGTGAACCTCAGTGACAAAGCACGTTTAGGGTATGTGGGAGCCCCTGGGTTCAACCCCTAAGTACTGCAAAACAAACAAACAAAAAGTACACGTTTTAACATATAGGTTTGTAGGCTTAAAAAATTCTTTACTTGCTAACTTAAAATTATTGAATTCACTAGTTTTAGAAATATTTAAGAATTTTGAAAGCTAAAGAACAGTGTTGGCAAGAAGTTTTCTAATTACATGTTCAAGTAAGGAAGACAGTTATAGAAAAGATTCACAGTAGGATTTAAATTCTTTGTCAAAAGTAAGTAATGATTCTGAATTCATTGTATTTTGCTCTTTGAAATTTGGAAATGAAGAGCTGTAATTTGCAGCTGTAATTTTTCAATAAGAAAAACTTTAATTTTCAGCATAAAAACCACTTAGGATTTTCTAATTTGTCTTTATGACAAAAGGTAGGTAAACAAATATGTAGTTTTCTGTTTTCTCTAGTATATCGTTGAGTTCACGTGAAAAACTTTCCATTTGTACCAACACAAATAGGTTAATTGATGAGGTCGTATCCATCAAGGGAAAATTTAGGGGCTAAGAATGTATCTCAGTGGTAGAACATTTACCTAGCATGAGCAAGAACGCAGGTTCCATCAGAAGCTCTGCTAAAAAATAGAAAAAAGCAAAAGTTGTTTTAGCATTTTGATTTGTCCACTTACGTTTACTTTGTTCTTTCACTACTTCTTGAGCCTTATTTTATTATGTTATTGGTTATATTAGTATATACCTATTACTATAATCGTGTGCTTACAGTTTTTCTTGATTTAAGGTATTTCTCTCCCTTCCTCCCTCAGGTGAATTATACTTTAATGTACTACAGGTTGTATACCACGGATGGGAGCTAATAAAGTTTATAATGTCAAAAACTTTTCTTAGCCCAGAGGGATCTTCTACAAAGGTATGGTACATTAAAATGGCCTTGTAATAATTACCTAAAAAGAATTATGAATTTTCATGTATGTTCTTAGTGATTTATTGCTATCAAAGTAATAGTGCCCTAGTATCTTTTGTAATTAGTGATTTAAAGTCTGATGATAAATGACAGAACAACCACAACATTAATTATGAAAAAGTGTTTGCAATTGCAGTCACAAACAAAAGACAGAAAACTCTTGAATGAGAAAACATAGAAGAGAGAGATATGTGAGTGATAATATAGTTTAACCACAGGCTCTGCCTTTTAGAAGTCATGTCGTTCAGTGTATTACTTCTCAGCAAGATAGGGATTGAGATGTAATGTCAGTCGGATGGTATCATACTTGTGCAACATAGCTATTTCCCTAATTATAGCTTTAATGTTTTTCTGATCTTAAGTAAATTATTTAACTTTGCTGTTTTTCTTTTTCTCGGTAGATGGGAGTTCACATTCATGTAAGAAATAAAACTATAAAAATGTATAAGTAAAATACAAATCAGAATTGCTGCCAAAAGGTTTACTATAGCAAAATATTTTTATATTCTCTTAAATATAGAGGTAATGCAAAAATTATAGTAACATTGACAATCTTTTCACAAGGAGGAAATGTTATCAGGTAGCTATGATAGAAATTTTTTTCCAATGATCTTTTTTTTTACCTACTGCTGATAATATCCTTAACGTCTTTTTTTTTAAACAAAGTTAGTGAGTTTATTAAATTTGAAATAACAGATATATCACACTTTAGATTTAGTCAGGAATTCAGAGAGGGATAGAGAAAGAGAGAGAAATGCGTAAGGAAAGAACAATACTACATCTCTAAGACATAGCTATGGACTTCTCAAGAGAGTTGCCTAACCTGTCTTAAAAGTGAAGTGTGGCTGGGCACTCCTGTAACCCCAGCACTCAAGAGACTGAGGCAGAAGGATCAATGAGTTCGAGGCCAGCTTTGGCTTTATAGCAACTCCCTGACTCAAAAAAGAAAAAAAAGAGAATTTAGTGTGATTTAGTATTAATAAAATGCAATATCTCTGAGGAGGAGATATTATCTTTGAGAGGAACATTATCTAACAAACAGCTCACAACTGAAACTGAGTATTTTTTCTTCTCTCTTTCTTTCTCTTTCAATGAGGATTGAACCCAGGGCCTGCTGCATGCAGAACAAGTGCTCTACCACTGAGCTATACCCCTAATCCAAGCTGAGCGGTTTTTTGGTGGTGGTTTTTGTTTTTCAGTACAGGATCTCACTGTGTAGCAGAGGCCGGCCTCAAAGTCAAAATTCTCCTGTTTCCACCTTCCAAATGCTGGCATTAGAGTTATATACCACCACACTGGACTTCAAGCTGAGTATCCTTGAAGGAAAATATAATCTTGGTTCCTCCTTGTTAGCCAAGCATAAAATCCAAAAGCCAGATGCTATGCTAGATTTTTCTAGATTTTCTTAATTTGTTTATTGTATTACTGGGGGAGTGAACTCAGGGCTTCATTTACAGGTTCTCTACCACTGAGCTACATACACCTCTAGCCCATTTTTTACTGTTTGAGACAGAATCTTGCTAAGTTTCGCAGGCTGCCTCTGGCCTTGAACTTGCATTCCTCCTGTCTCCGCCTTCCATGTTGTTGGGATTACAGGTGTGCACCACTGGCCCAAGTGCCCATTTTTAAATTTCTAATTAACAGAAGAATCTTTTTAATGCTGCTAAATATTTTAGGTTAAAATTGCTTGATTCAGTATCTTTATAGGTACTTAAAAAGGATTTTAAAGAAAGAGTAATGACAGAGGGAAATGCGGAGAGGTCAGTAATTTAGACCAGAAGAACTTGAGATAGAAGTAATTCATTTTCCTGCTCTGTTGTCCCAGTATTCTTTTGGTAGGCATTTATCTGATTAAAATAATAACCTTTTATTTACATATTTTTATCTGCTTTTTTTCCTCCAGTACTAGGGTGCTTGAACCCAGGGCCTCACGCATGCTAGGCAAGTGCTGTACCGCAGAGTAGTCCTCCCAGCTCCATTTTCTAGTTTTTATTTTGAGATAGGTTTCCCTTAAGTTATGTAGGCTACCTCTGGCCTTGAACTTGCAATTCTCTTGCCTCAGCCTCCCCTGTTGCTGGGATTATAGACATGTGCCACAGTGCTTGGCTTGTGCCTTTTTTAACAGGTAATTTTAATATTTATGTTTTAGTCATATAAAGTTTTTTAAAAATCCTATTCTTTATCTTGGACAGATTATAATTAATAAAAAAGAATTAAATTTGTGTTCATTTTATATGGCATCATTGTTACCAAGGTCAAGTAGACAAGTATGCAAATCATGCACTTTAACATACAACATAACTAGGAACACATAGGGCTAGTTGTATTTAAAGAGCTAATTTGTACCCAGCACCACAGAGGCTGAGGCAGGAGGATCTCGAGTTCAGGGTCAGCCTAGGTTACACAGCAAGATCCTGTCTCAAAACAGACAAACAGATAGGTGTCAGGCCTGGTAGTCCATGCCTGTAATCTAAGCACTTGGGATGCTAAGGCAAGATGGTTATGTAGCCTGGGCTACACGGTGAGTTCCAGGTCATCATGAGCTACGAAGTAAGACCCTTCCTCAAAAAACTTCAGTAGCCAGGTGCCATGGTGCACACCTGTAATCCCAGCAACTCGGGAGGTTGAGGCAGGAAGATCAAAATCAAGGCCAGAGACAGCCTACATAACTTACCAAGACCCTGTTTTAGAAAAAATAAAAAATAAAAAAAAGTGGGGTTGGGAATACAGCTTACATATGCATATGTAATATCCTGAGTTCAACCTCCCAGTACTGCATTAAAAAAAAACAACCCTAAATAGAGAACTAATTTGTGAGAATTTAACTTTAAATGTTATAAATATATGACTCTTTTCTTCCCAGAGTAGTTGGGTTGTATAGGGAGTAAATATAGTTTTGTTTTGTTTTGTTTTTCAGATAACAGACTGGGTAGACCCTTCCTTTGATGATTTTTCAGAGAATACAGCCATCTCTGCTATTACTGCCGCACCATTTGGTGTGAATAATTCAAGTCATAGAAGGAAAAATGCGCCTTCCACATTAGAAAGCAGCAGATTTCCAGCTAGAAAAAGAGGAAAGCTACCTTCCTTAGAACAAATTTATGGCCTAGAAAATTCAAAAGAACGTCTGTCTGAAAATGAGCCATGGGTAGATAAATATAAACCAGAAACTCAGGTACTAAAGAGCATACAAACATGTTGGCACAATTTAATTTCAGGGTGGATGAGACTGAATGAGAAGGAGATGGATGTCAGTTTTCAGGTTTTCACTCATAAGGATCTATTTAAGTGAAGTAGGAAAAAAACCCAGAAGTTTCTACATTTTTTTTCTTCTAAGGGTAAAGGGTTTTTTTGTGTTTTGGATTTTTTTCCCGGTATTTGGGCATTGAACCTAGGGCCTTGCACATACTTTGTAAGTGCTCAGCCACTGGTCTACACCCCCAGCCTATTTTTTATTTTATTTTGAGACAGGGTCTTGCTAAGTTACACAGGCTCCTCAAACTCACGATCCTCCTACCTCCAGCTCCTGAATTGCTGGAATTATAGGCATGTATCACAGTGCCCACCTCGAGGCTAAGATTTTACCAAGAATTATTCTGATCTTTTACTGTTTGTTCTTTGTCTTAGATTTAATTTAACCCCAACCTAGAATTGATCTTTTTATATTATTTTACTAAATGTAATACCACTCTCTGTTCCCTTCCCAAAACGTTTTGGATTTTTTATAAAGTTATTTTAATTAAAAAAAATTTTTTTTATACTGAGTTGTTGAGCCCAGGGCCTCATGCATGCTTTTTGCAAGCACTTTACCACTGAGCTGCACCCCTAGCCCATTTTTTACTTTTTGTTTTGAGACGGGGTCTCACTAAGTCACACAGGCTACCTCTGACCTTAAACTTGTGATACTTCTGCCTCTGCCTCCCAAGTCACGGGGACTATAGGCGGGGACTATAGGCATGTGCCACTGAGCCCGGCTGTGTTTCTGGATTTTGAAAAGGTTATATAATTACAAACTTATCTGGAATTATCATACAGTGATATCAGGATAAGGACAGTGTATTTCCGTAATAATATAAAAATTGAATTGTAATTAGACTGACTTTGTTACATTTAAAATGTAAACTAGTTTTCAAATTTTTTCAATAAAAATATTTAGATTAACATGTGCAAATGTACCAAAAATCATTAACTTAAAATGTTTTATTTTCAACCTCAAATTTTTTTCTTAGCATGAACTTGCTGTGCATAAAAAGAAAATCGAAGAAGTTGAAACCTGGTTAAAAGTTGAAGTCTTGGAAAGGCAGTCCAAACAGGTAAGTAAACAAGAAATGTGTTTTAAAATATTTAACATCAAATGTTTCTCTGACTTAAAATGTGTCATAAGAACTTAATCTTTAATGATTACTTTGTCCAAATTAGTCCAGATCATCTCCAGTAGATAACCTTATCATATCCAAGCTCTAAAAGACTTAGACTTGGAGTTTTTCCATTTATTTGTCCCTGTTTTCTTCTTATGTCCTAATGTCAGCATAAGGCGCACAGTAAACCAGTTGGGGTGCTAGTATTTTTAGCCCATCAGATTATCTCATACTGAACCAAAGAGGCAAATTACATGCTAATCTTTGTTCTACATATAGCCTAAAACATTAATCATTCATTTTAAACTGATGTTTTTTGTTTCACTTCCTAATTCTGCAATTGGCCTCACCTGTCCCCTCAAAGGTAGAATATTTTCTCCAGCTATTGACCTCTCTTTTTAAACTTTGAGACTCTTTAACCATAGAATAGTAGAAGTACTCATATGTCCCTAATATACCCATCAGTTTCCTCCTTAAATATTTTATATAGTAATTTATAAACATTGTACATTGCAGTCAAGTCTTGTTTGTTGTTAGGTGCCATCAAGTTGGATCTGACTCACAGCGACCTTTTGTTCAATAGAACAAAACACTAACACTGTGCCATGCACATGATCTTTTTACATTTGAGCCCATTGTTGCAACCATTATATTTCTTCTCATTTTGAGTCATGCCACATCAACAAAAGAAGATCTCAGGGGCTTTACTCCATTCTGATCATTAAGGTCAGCCCTACTTTGAGGAGACAGTTCTTCTCCAGTCATTTCTTGAATGTCTCCTAGCCTGGGAGGCTCATCTTCCAGCACTATATTTGACGGTGCTTCTCTGCTATTCATTGGGTTTTCAATGGGTGATTGTTTCAAAGGTGGAGTGTTTTAGCTCAGTTGGTAGAGTGCCACTCTGCAGTCTCTGAGGCCCTGAATTCGATCTGAAGCACTCCAACGCTGGAGAAGGATGTGGCAGCCCACTCCCAAAACAGTCAGCCATTGAAAACCCTATGAGGGTCATTATGAGTCAGATACAACAGCACCTAACAACAACAACAGCAACAACAACAACAGTTATTTCAGGAGTGGGCTAGTGGGTCCTTCTCCCTAGTCAGTTTTAGTCTGGAAGCTCAGCTGAAACTTGCCGTCATGAGTGGCCCTGCTGATACCTGAGATACCAGTGGCAGAGCTTTCAGCATTACAGCAACATATAAGCCCCCATATCATGACAAACTGACAGACACATGGGAGAAAAATATGGAATGCCTCATGAATACTTCAATATGCCCCTCTTTAAAAATTTTTTTCCTAATTACCTATATTCACTATTATTCTGCTAAAATAGTTAATTATAATGCCCTAATGTTGCCTAATGATCAGTTCATATTCACATTATTCTTGTTGTCCCCAGAATGTCTTTTGCAGCTAGTTTGTTTTAGCTGACACCTAAATAAAGACCATGGGAGAAGGACCCGGCAACCCACTCCCAAAATCAATCTGCCAATGAAAACCTTATGAGCAACAGAGAAGCACTGACAATAGTGTTTCACCTGTTGTATGTAGGGTTGCTATAAGTCGGATACCAACTTGACAGCACCTAACAACAACAAATAGGCCATACATTGTGTTTGATTGCTATATCTCTTAGGTCTTTGTTTTCTTTTGTTAATCCAGTAACAGTGTCCTCTATCCTCTCTTCTTCTCCAAGACATTGAGTTAATTGAAGAGACTAGACCAGTTGACTAATAAAAGCTTCACATTTTCGATTTATCAGATTGTTTCCTCCTGATGATGGTGAACTTCGGTTTTTCATTTGCATTTCCTTAACTTTTTTTTTTTTTTTTTCCCCTGAGAAATGATCTTGCTGCTGGGTGCTGTGGCACACACCTGTAATCCCAGCGGCTTGGGAGGCGGAGGGAGGAGGATTGCAAGTTTGAGACCAGAGGAAGTCTGCATAATTTAACGAGACCCTGTCTCAAATAAGTAAAAAAAATGACTAGAGGCGGCAGTTCAGTGGTCCAGCACTTCCAAAGCATGCAAGTGTGAGGCCCTGGCTTCAACCCCCAGTACCACAAAAAAAAAAAAAAAAGAAGAAGAAGAAGAAGAAATGATCTTGCTATATTGCTCAAGCTGGATTCAAACTCTTGGGCCCAAGCAATCCTCCTGCCTCAGCCTCCCAAGTTATCTACAGGAGTACACCACCATGACCAGTGATTTACCTGGAATTTTGTGTGAAAGGCTTGAAAAGACTCAAACACTTTTTATTCAGGTTTTTTTTGTTTTGTTTTGTTTTTTGTTTTTTGTTTTTTTTTTGGGTAGTACTTAGGGGTGGAATCCAGGGCCCTGAACATGCTTTGCCGGTGCTCTCCCACTGGGCTGCATCCCCAACTCGTTTTGTTTTTTCTCCTGAGACAGGGTCTCACTAAGACAGGCAAGCAGCCCCTAGCCTCAAACCTGCTATCCTCCTGTCTCTGCCTCCCAAGTCATTGGGAGTACAGGCGTGAGCCACTGCACCCAGCTATTGTTTCTTCTTATTACAAGCATATTTTAATGGTACAAAATACTGGGGTTTCAGTTTAAAGTCACCATTCATAGCAAGGTGGTTTTTTTTTCTTTTTATTAGTAATTTTTAGTCAGTGTACAACTTAATGGTTTGAAGAGAACAGGAGAGTTTGATGGTACATTTGTCTTTGCTCTGGTCCCTAATTTCTATGTAGGTATATGTTCCAGTAATATTTGCTTATTTATTTATCTATTTTTTCTTTTTTTTCCAAATCATTTTTTATGAAGAACTTTCAGTGTACAACTTCATGGGTTTCATCTTAGTGAGTTTCTTCGTGGCATTTTCATGCATGCATCTTTGTGCATTGCTTATGTTTGCCTCCCTCATTGCCTTCTCATTACACTCTTCCCTACATATGATCTCCTTCTTCTCAATGAAAGGAACGGGACTTTCTCCATACGAGCCTCTTCTTGCATGTGTTTTTATGTGTGTGTGTGTGTATATGTGTGTATGTGTGCATATATATGTATGTATTTGTATGTATTTTTATATATTACATGTATCTCCAGATTTTGCCTTTGAGAACAAAACCTGTCATACTTGTCTTTCTTTCCCCCATTACTTTTTCTTACTGTCTCCTCCCCTTCTCCTTAGTCCATTTTCTCCCCACATGTGGGCCCTCTTTTCATTTTGTGACCTATTTAATGAAGTACTGAATACATATTGAAATTTCGTATCTATATATGAGAGAAAGCGTGTGATGTTTGTCTTTCTGGGTCTTGCGTATTTCACTTAAAATGATCTCTAGTTCCATCCATTTTCCAGCAAATGCCACAATTTTGACATTCTTATGGCTGAATAAAACTCCAATTGTAAAGTCAGGGACCCCATAATAGAATCAAATAGACAAGGTACCAGGCTACTTTTTCCAAGGAGGTCTTAATTGGTTCCTTAGTGTTAGGTCATATCTGAAAATAGGACATTCCAGTCAAAGCTCTGCTAAAATAACCACTCTTTCCACTTGGGTCCTATTATAAGAATAGATTCTCTTTGTATGTGGTGCTGGGGAGTGAACCCATGGCCTCATGCCTGCTGCATATGCACTCTACCACTGAGCTTTACCTCCCCAGCCCTGGCTTCAGACTGTCAGTCCTATCCCCTCAGCCTTCTGAGTTGCTACAATTATAGCTGGGGCCACTGCACCCAGCTGACCCTTTGCTTTTGAATCAGGGTCCTTTCTGTCTGGCCTATGGATCTAATTCAAAGGTTAAGAAAATGTATTCAAGAAGGATATTCTGTGTCTGCCCAGATATTCCTTTGGTGGCTCACAGAAATCTCTCTTATCTCTTATTTTCTGAGTATAGGTTCTTGGGTAATTTCTGTGATGAACCTCTTACATTGAAGGTTTTTTCATAGATTTGTTTTGGGGCAACCCCCCCCAGCTAATAATATATATTTTCAGTGTCTACTATGTGTTCTCCCTTAGCGGTTGTTGTTGTTGTTAGGTGCGGTTGAGTCGGTATCCGACTCATAGCGACCCTCTGTACAACAGGGGAAACACTATTGTCAGTGCTTCTCTGCTGTTCATAGGGTTTTCAATGGCAGATTGATTTTTGGGAGGGGGTTGCTAGGTCCTTCTCCCAAGCCTACAGCTTCTGGTGTTCCCAGGCGGTCTCCCATCCAGGTACTAACCAGACCCGACCCTGCTTAGCTTCCAAGATCTGATGGGATTGGATGCCACAGGGCTATGGCTGCAGGCTAGTATTGGAGTACTCTCTTAATATTCCCTATCAGGACTTAAACCTATGTAGGTTATTATTCTACCAGCTAGATAAACTTAAGTATGTGTTTGCATATATAGATATCGGGAAAGTATTTTCTTTCTTTCTTTTCTTTTCTTTTTTTTTTTTTTTTCTCCCAGTGGTACTGGAGATTGAACCCAGAACGTCACACATACTAGGCAAGCACTCGAGCACTGAGGTACATCACTAACCCAGGAAATATTTTCCCTATGGCTTTAAAAGTCTCCCCCACTCAGGAGTTGGACTTTAACCAATCATATACTCTTTACTTGATAAAAGATTAAATAATGTTCATGATTACAAGACATTTTTCTTTGAAAAAAAATTGGTAATTTCTAGATTTGTCAGTGTCAGTCTAAACTTATCTTTAAAAATTTGCTATTCGTATTCCAAATATTTGCTGAATTTAATCTCCTTATTTTCCTCCTTTCATCTTCCTCCCCATCCTCCTCCCTTTCTGAGTTTAATTTTTCAGAACAATATCTTTCCTTCAAAATGGTGTAGTAAAGCTCTATTATAGTGTAGACAGTGGAGCAGTTTACAAGTCTTGCTTTAGTTTTCTAACAAGAGATTGTACTTTCTAGTTCTCTTCCTGGAAACTATGTGCTTCTACCCACTATTTCAGAAAGCAGACACTTAACTGTAGTACCTAAGAAAAAATATATAGCTCCCATGCATGGGCTTCCTCTTTTTTAAAAATATGATCTACTTGGAAGTATAGTCATTTTTCATTATTCAAGGTAGTTACATTGTAAAGCTCCTGAATCAGAAAATGCTGAACCATTATTTCTAAGAAAAATACTGATTGGGTTTTTGTAAGCTTCTGGTCAAACCATTTTTATCAACCCATCAGTTATCTCTGGGTTTTTCTTTTGGGGGGGAGGCATTGCTGAACCCAGGGCCATGTGCAATTTAAGCATGTGCTCTACCACTGAACTACACTGCCAGCTCCAGATCAGCAGTTTCATATATGTTTCTGTCTAAAGGCAGCTGATTTAATATATATTGTTGATTCATTAACATTGAATTCATGGCCAGCAGCACCATAACTCATATATTGCCACTTTAAAAAGTAGAACCGGTTCTCTTCTGGGTCCAAGTCCGGAGGCCCTAACTACAGTAGATAATAAACAAGTGAGCAAGGATTATAGCCCACCAGTATATGTACCCCTGACATGTCATTCAAATTTACTGTATAAGAGAATGTTACTAGTACCTACAACCTCTTATCTCCCATCAGAGTCCTATATCTGATAAATAGGTTTCTTAATATACATTTTTAAAGAACTGCATATCCAAACTAAAATCTTCCTATAAGAATATCATACTTGTGTAATATTAGATTGTATTCAATAGGAAGTCTGAATTATAGTTGAATTTTGTAAGTTCAAGCAACCTCTAAAATTAATCTTGTTTCAGACTTCACATCCTTAATTTAGTCAAAGTTTAGTTGTTTTAACTTAGTTCTTGAGAAGGATATAATGTGAGAATTGAGGAATTTTTGGAAGATACTTTATTATTCAAGAAACAAGATTAATTCATTTCTACCCCCCCCCCCCAGGGATATGAACATATTTCAAGTGCTCTACCACTTGGCTGTACCCCTAGCCCATTTTTTTGGGTGGGGAGCGGGGTCAAGATCTTGCTAAGTTATGCAGGCTGCCTCTGGCCTCTGACTCACAATCCTCCTGCCTCCACTGGATTACAAGCATGTGACACCACTCCTGGCCACAATTCTCTCATTTTATCTAAAGTTTGTTTAATTTTGAAATGTAATTGTTAAGCCGTGCGCAGTGGTGGACGCCTGTAATCCCAGCGGCTCAGGAGGTGAAGGCAGGAGGATCTCAAGTTCGAGACCAGAGGCAATCTGTGTAACTTAGCGAGACCCTGTCTCAAAAAGTAAAAAAATGGGCTGGGGGTGCAGCTCAGTGGTCCAGCACTTGCAAAGCATGCAAGCACAAGGCCCTGGGTTCAAACCCCAGTACCACAAAAAAAAAAAAAAAAAAAAAAAAAATTGTTTATACTAGATACTCATTAAATATTTGTAGAGGTAATAATATTTAGAAAAGTCAAAAATAGTCTAGCATTTCAGAGAGCTTGGTTTTTAATTAATGTTTGTGTTTGGTTTTAGGGTGGGTCTATTTTACTAATAACAGGTCCTCCTGGATGTGGAAAGACCGCTACTATAAAAGTATTGTCAAAGGAAAATGGAATTCAGGTACAAGAGTGGATTAATCCAGTTTTACCAGACTTCCAAAAAGATGATTTCAAGGAGATATTTAATTTTGGTAAGGCTTGCTATGAAGGTACTGGAAATAGCAGGGAAAATTTATGCTTAATAGAGTTTTAAGATAAAACAGTATGAGTACATTTTTCTCCTATACTTGCCAATTTCAGAAGGAAGAGAAAGGTCCCCTGAGTAGAGGAGAATGGGGTTCTTTGAAAACTAAATCTTAACTGTTTTAATAGATAATGAATTCTTTTTGTTTGCAATGCTGGGGATGGAATCCAGGGCCTCATGAAAGCCAGGCAAGCACACTACCAATGACTTATATCCCCAGCCCAATAAGCTCTTATATTTTCATTATTTATGGAGGTTATACAATGTAAAATCTTTTTATTTGTTTTGGTATAAGTAGAACTTAAGATATGTTAAAGGAATTTGACTCCCAGTAAGATAACATACATAAGTCATTAAATAACCTATTAGAGCCAGATGCAGTGGTGCATGCCTATAATCCCAGCAACTCAGGAGGCAGAGGCAGGAGGATTGCAAGTTCGAGACCAGAGGCAGTCTGCATAATTTCGTGAGACCTTGTGTCAAAAGTAAAAAAATGGGCTGAAGCTGCAGCTCAGTGGTACAGCATTTGCAAAGTATGCAAGCCTGAGGCACTGGGTTCAACCTCCAGTACTGGAAAAAAAAAATACCTATTAGAATCAAATCAGATCAAAACATTAGACAAAGACTAGCTTTGGAATTTTCCGTAAGACAAACATCAAAAAATAATACAATTAAAAAAATGTTTTACGTTACAATTTTACATATATACATATATGCTCTAGCACAGTTATTTTTATTTTTCAGTGTTTTTCATATTGATACTTTTTCTTGTTACTATTAGGTGCCATCAAGTAGGTGTCCGACTCATAGTGACCCTACATACAACAGGCAAAACACTGTTGTCAGTGCTTCTCTGCTTCTCATAGGGTTTTCAATGGCAGATTGATTTTTGGGAGTGGGATGCCGGGTCTTTCTCCCAAGCCTACAGTATCTGGTGTTCCCATGCAGTCTCCCATCCAAGTACTAACCAGACCCGACCCTGCTTAGCATCCAAGATCTGATGGGATTGGTCCACAGGCTATACTGATACTGTTGTTGTTGTTGTTGTTGATGTTGTTGTTGTTAGGTGCTGTCGAGTTGTGTCCGACTCATTGTTGGGTGCTGTAGAGTCCTATCTGACACATAGTGACCCTCATAAGGTTTTCAATGGCTGATTGTTTCAGGATTGCCTTGGGAGTGGATTGCCATGTCCTTCTCCCATTTTTGTGGTGCTAGGAATTCAACTAGGGACCTCAGAGACTGCAGAGCAGCACTCTGCCAACTGAGCCAAAGCCTAGCCCATGTCCAACTCACCTCAACCCTTTTTAGGGTTTTCAATGGCTGATTGTTTCAGGATTGCCTTGGGAGTGGATTGCCACATCCTTCTCCCATTTTTGTGGTGCTAGGAACTTAAATAGAGACCTCAGAGGTTGCAGAGCAACACTCTGCCAGCTGAGCTAAATCCTAGCCCATGTCCGACTCACCATGACCCTTATAGGGTTTTCAATGGCTGATAGTTTTCAGAATTGCCTTGGGAATGTATTGCTACATCCTTCTCCCGTTATATTGATACTACAGGTAGCTAAATTAGAGGTAGCCAAATCTAGGCTACTTTTAAGTAAAAAGAGTTATATGGAAGGACAATTTTATTTTAACATGGAATATTCCTCAAAATCTCTTCTCTGGGTCCTCCTTTAATATGTTCTATGCATACCATATCTTTAATATACACACCCTAATGCTGCTAGTGTCCCATGCTCCTGGAATTTTTTATTACTTTGTGAATTACTTCTGACAGTCTGATAAGTCTTCATTTAAACATTATATGAAACATGTCTTCCGAGAACTTCCCATATTCCCAAATCCACTAATCATTCATTGTGTTTTTGTTAAACCTTTATTACTGAAGGCAGTCCATTTATAGTCTCACACACATTCATTGAGTCTTTATTGTATAAACTAAAGTCATAGGTATTGCACGAATTATATGTATTCCAATTGTGTGAATATTAAACTACTGACCAATTGTATGAATATTATACTGACAGCTGTTTTGTAAAATCACTTAACTCCATGTTACATTCTTTACTATAGAAAAATTATTGTCATCATCAGATCTTGAAAGCTAAGCAGGGTCAGGCCTGGTTAGTAGTTGGATGGGAGACCGCTTGGGAACACCAGATACTGTAGGCCTGGGAGAAGGACCTGGCAACGCACTCCCAAGAATCAATCCACCATTGAAAACCCTATGAATAGCAGGGAAGCACTGACAGTAGTGTTTCCTAATGCATGCTTTGCAGGCACTCCACCACTAAGCTGTACTCTAAGCCCATTTTTCATTTTTTCTTAATTTTGAAACAGGATCTCACTAAGTTACACAGGTTGCCTCTGGCCTGGAACTTGCAAGCCTCCTTCCTCAGCCTCTTGAGTCACTGGGATTGCAGGTATGTGTCACTATGCTCAGCTGACACTTGATTTTTGAAAAGAACATTCTATATTCAATTTGAATGATTCCATCTAACTACAAGATAGTCTCTGGGTTGTGGATTTTTTTCTTTCTTTCTGCATCACTTGGGGCTTGAACCCAGGGCCATGCACATGCTAAGCAAGTGCTCTACCACTGTGCTACAGCCCCAGCCCCTATGTTTTTTATTTTGAGGCAAGTTCTCTCTAAGTTGCTCAGACCACTTCTGGCCTTAAACTCAAAATCTTCCTACTGCAGCCTCCTGAGTTGCTGAGATTACAGGTGTGCCCATGGTGCTTGGTCGTAGGCTCCAGTATTAAGAGTTCTATCATGTGACTGAATTTACATATGATATATATATGTATACATATGTATATTAATATCTGTATAATTTGTTAAAAGTGGTAAATGTGTTTCTTTTCAGAGTCAAGCTTCCATATGTTCCCATATCAATCTCAGATAACAGTTTTCAAAGAGTTTCTATTAAGAGCAACAAAGTATAACAAACTGCAAATGCTTGGAGATGATCTAAGAACTGATAAGAAGATAATTCTGGTTGAAGTAAGTACAACTATTAAAATCCTGCTATAGCTATTGGGTAAACATTTGTGAGATGTATCTTAGGTGTTATCATTAATATCTTCCATAGTACTAACAGGCTAAAGGTACCAAAGGCTTTGTGATAGGAGCTGTCTGAATTTTTTTTAGTAAACTTAAAGAGAATAGCTGTAGGTTAATGAGAGAGTACATTAACAAACTTTACAAATGTAATGGATTATGTATAGAAAAACAAAGGAAATCTATGGAAAATTACTTCTAAATGAAAATACCATAATTGGTTAAGGTGGCCCTAAGAAATTCAATCTGAAAATTGGAGTTTACATTGATATATGTGACTATTTAGGCTATTGGTTGTTTTGTATATCTCCTAATCTCTCTGAAAATTGGGGTTAAAATATATTGTTATTGTTAGGTGCTGTCGAGTCAGGTCTGACTCACAGTGATCCTATGTACAACATAGTGAAACACTACCAACACTGTGCCGTGCCCAGCACTGCATCAGCACTTTCTCTGCTATTCATAGTGTTTTCAATGGCTAATTGTTTGGAGATTATTTCAGGAATGGGCTACTAGGTCCTTCTCCCATTTTTTTGTGGTATTAGAGATGGAACCCAGGGCCTCAGAGTGTGCAGAGCAGCACTCCACAAATTAAGCTAATTTTTCCTTGATTAATATAAATCTGAAAATAAATATGCAATGGAGTACAATGGAACTTATATTTATCTCGTATTTTTAATAGGATTTACCTAACCAGTTTTATCGGGATTCTGTTGCTTTACATGAAGTTCTAAGGTAAGTGTAAAAGAAATAACAGTACTCTAAAACTCTTCATTAGGGGTTGGGGTTTTAGCTCAGTGATAGAGCACTTCCCTGGTGTGTGCAAGATCCTGTGTTTGATCCCCATCACAGAAAAAAACAAACCACAAATATTGATCAAAATAAAACTCCACATTAAATGGAAAATGGCTTAAATTTCAACATTACTATATTTTGTTTCAGGAGATATGTACAGATTGGCCGGTGTCCTCTCATATTTATAATATCTGACAGTGTCAGTGGAGATAATAATCATAGGTTACTCTTTCCCAAAGAAATTCAAGAAGAGTGTTCTATCTCAAACATTAGGTAAGAAAGAAATTTCTGTGTACAATGTTCACAGACATGTTATAGTTTACCTTACTTATTTATTTATATATTTACATATTTATTTATTTTTAAGACAGGTCTGTGCACAGACCATGCTGGCCTGGAACTCTCTGTATAGACCAGGCTACCCTGGAACTCTCATTGATCCTTTTGCCTCAGCTTCCTGAGTGCTGGGATTACCGGGTTGTGCCATTACGTCAAGCTACATGGTATATTTTTAAATCATTTAACCACTATCATTCTTTATAAACTCTTACAGTTTCAATCCTGTGGCACCAACAATTATGATGAAATTTCTTAATCGAATATTGACTATAGAAGCTAATAAGGTAAGTCTGATTAATTTAAATTTTACATTGTAGCTATAGAAAACCCAATTTATATAATATGTAAGCTGGCAACATATTTTGATTTTTAGGATTACACTCATAAGGTATGTCATTTTAGCAAATATAGGGAATATAGCTTTAAAAATCTTTAACCTCTTTTGTACCATTGAGGTTTCACATTAAGGTAAGTTTTCTCTTTGATTTACTGTTCTAAATTGTGCCTATCATCAAGAAAATGTTTTCTGACATCTAGATACAGTAGCCATCAACAGTTCACCTTTGCTATTTTCCTGTTATCACTTTTAAAAAAGAAACAACTTTTTTTTATCATAGATAAAAGTCCTGTTGTGGACTGGGAATGTAGCTCAGTGATAGCACACTTTCGGCCTCGCATGCTTGAGGCTTTAGGTTCAATCCTTAGCATTGCAAAAAACAAAAACTATAAAATTTGCCATCTTAACCATTTTAAAGCATATAGTTCAGTAGTGTTAATTATATTTGGATTGTTCTAAAACAGCTTTTGTCACTTATGTGTATGCATATATGTGTGTGCGCACGCACATGTGTTTTGAGACAGTATTTCATTGTGTAGGCCAGACCAGCCTGGACTTCATTGTGTAAGACCAGGCTGGCCTTGAATTCACATTAATCCTGCTTCAGCCTCCTGAATGCTAGGATTATAGGCATGTGTTACCACACCTGACTTGTCAGTTTTCTTTATTTTTCAGTTCTAGATGCTTGAACCCAGGGCCTTGTGTGTGCTAGGCAACTGCTGTAGCACTGAGCTGTACCCCTGGCTTCTTGTTTTATTTTTTATTTTGAGTCAGGGTCTCACTAAGTTACATAGCCTGCCTCTGGCCTTGATCTTACAATCCTCCTGCCTTAGCTTCCTCATTCACTAGGATGACAGGCATGTGCCACAGTGCTTTGTTGTCACTTTTGATATATCATTTTTTCTATCTTCCAAATCAATGTATTGTTAAAACAGGTTGATGGAACTTCTAGCAGCATGGTTCTAGGGTGTCTTACTGCTACAAATCAACTAGATCTTAAATGAGACATACTTTTTATTGCAATACCAGGGTCACAGGAGATGGGGGAAATCCCCAAGTGATAGGTAGTTTTGAGGATTAAGTATAAGTTAATGTTTATAGAACATTTTGTTGTTATTGTTAGGTGCCGTCCAGTCGGTATCCGACTCATAGCGACCCTCATAGGGTTTTCAATGGCTGACTGTTTCGGGATTGCCTTGGGAGTGGATTGCCAGGTCCTTCTCCCATTTTGGGGGTGCTGGGAATTGAACTCGGGACCTCAGAGACTGCAGGGCAGCGCTCTACCAACTGAGTTAATATGCTGTAATATGCTGGTGCATACCTGTAATGCCAGCACTCAGGAGGCAGAAGCAGGAGGATCATGAGTCTGAGTCCAGCCTGGACTGCATAGCAAGTTCCAGGCCAGCCTGAGCTACATAGAGAGACCTTGTTTCAATAAATAAATAAATAATAGTGATTATTAGTGGAAAATTATAAACCAACTAAGTCCAACAATGAAAGTGGTTTCTGTGATGAACTGTTATACCATTAGAGTTTTAACAATATTCAGTGGCTTAATACTTAATGAATATTTAATGATACAGGAAAATGCTGTCAATTTAATGTCAAGTTAAAAATAAGAGGCAAAAGCTGGACATATGGTGCCTCCCTGTAATCCCAGCAACTCGGGAAGCTAAGGCAGGAAATTCACGAGTTAAAGGCCAGAGGTAGCCTTCACAATTTAGCAAGACCCTACCTCAAAATAAAAAACAAAAATGGAGGCTAGGAGTGCTGCTCAGTAGAGCATGTCTAAAGCCCTGAACTCAACCCCCCCATACTGCAAAAAAGTAAAATAAGAGAAAAAATAAAATAAAAAACAAGGCAAAGTTATATACTAATGCGAACAGAAATGATGCATCAGCCCTTGACACATGTCAGGCATTATATAAGATATTATTAAGATATTAAGATATTATTAACATACATGATCTTATTAAATCCTTAATATGCCTACAATGGGTACGTTATCCCCTTTTTAGAGGTAAGGAAATTGAGGTTTGGGATGAATAACTTGCATAATATACCACAGCTATTAAGTATCACATGGGTTTGAAATTTGTTCTAACTCAAGTCTACTTTGCTAAAACATAAAGCAAAACAATTATGAACAATTACAAATGCACATATGTACATAGAAACCTATACATATTACAAGAAAGTACATAAAAATGCTTTATGATTAGTTCTACATGGTAAGATTATGTTTTTTGTCTTAAAAAGTCTATATGTTCTCTATGAGCTTGATAATTGCACATTATAGTTCTGAATATTAAACATTATGCAACTATGAAGAAAAATAATCAGCATACTACTGTACCACATTAAACTCAAGACTTCTATTTCAATACTAAACTAAGTCAAGCCAGCACTTGGGAAGCTGAGGCAAGAGGATTGATGGGAATTTGAGGCCATCCTGGTCTACATACAGAGTTGCAGTCCAGTCTGGGCTACATAGTCAGACAAAAAAACCCTCCAAAACCAAAACCAAACAAACAAAAGATTAATTCATTGTAAATGGCATACTTTAAAAAGTATTATATGGGGCCAGGTTTATAGCTCAGTGGTAGAACATTTGCCCAACATGCATAAGGACTTGAGTTTGGATCCCAGCACCGAAAAATAAAAATTTTAAAAAGTTGTATTATACTAGTAAAAAGAAATGCCATAACTTTGTTATGTCGTTAACATGCTTTGCCTTAAATAATTAATCTAGAGGAATGTTAGAATGAGTATACTTTTGATGTCATTGTTGGTATATTATATCATTTGTTGTTGTTCTTAGGTGCCATTGAGTCAGTATCCCACTCATAGCAACCCTACATACAACACATGAAACACTATTGTTAGTGCTTCTCTGCTACGCATAGGGTTTTCAATGGCAGATTGATATTTGGGAGTGGGTTGTTGAGTCCTTCTCCCAAGCCTACAGCACCTGGTGTTCCCAGAGAGTCTCCCATCTAAGTACTAACCAGGCCAGACCCTGCTTAGCTTCCAAGATCTGATGGGATTGGACACCACAGAGGTACAGCTATAGGCTATATTATATCATAGGAACATCAATAAGGACACAATTCAAGTCCTATAAGCCTTTGTAAGTTCAGATGTTATGATATTGCCTTGGGTCTCCAAGGATGATGACAGTGTAGGAAAATCTAAACCATGGTTTAATCAGGGCTGGAGATGAAGCTCAGTGGTAGAGTGCTTTTCTAGCATGTGCCTCAGCCTCCTGAATGCTGGAATTACAAGTGTGAGCCACCGTGCCCATCCTGTATCTGATGTTTTTTAAAAGCAAGTATCTCTCTCAAAAGAATTTTTTTTCTTATCAAAGTAAGGAGGGTTTTTTGTTTTTGTTTTTTTTTTTTTGGTTTTTGGACTTTTTTTGGTCATAGAGATTGAACCTAGGGCCTGCAACGCATGCTGAGTACACACACTACCACTGAGCTGCCTCTCAGCCCTCAAAACTGTTCATTATTTTGTTTTATTTTATTCTCAGTGGTGGATATTGAGCCTAAGACCCCACACATGCTGGGCAAGCACTCCACCACTGAACTACACCTCTAGTCTGAAACAATTTTTTACTTAAATGTATTCCTAATGAATGTGAAGTTAATGTGAAAGAGAAATTCACAGGGAAGTGCAAGGAAGTTAGGTAAATGAATAGTGAAGGAAGACTATGAAAATGTCAGAACATAATATATTACTATAGACGTTGTTGTTGTTGTTGTTGTTAGGTGCTGTCAAGTCATGTCCGACTCATAGCGACCCTCTTAGGGTTTTCAATGGCTGACTGTTTTCGGGATTGCCTCAGGAGTGGATTGCCATGTCCTTCTCCCATTGTTTGCGGTCCTGGGAATCAAACTCGGGACCTCAGAGACTGTAGAGTGGTGCTCTACCAATTAAGCGAAATCCCAACCCCACTATAGACATTACTACAGTGTAATATTGGCATGGTAAAAAATAGATAAATGGAATGAGAAGATAGCACATACACTGATATGTGTAAATGGGAATTTTCTGTATGTTGGAGGTGGGATTTTCCATTACTAGTGGAAGGCTATTCAGATAAAAAGTAGTGTTAGAACAATTAGGTATACATTTGGAAAAATAGGGTTGCATCTTTTTTTCTCCCTAGTCCTAAAGTATTAAACCTGGGGCCTTTGCATGCCAGACAAGTACTCTACCACTGAGCTGCACTCCCAGCCCCTTTTTTATTTTTTATTTTAAGACGAGATCTTGGTAAGATGTGCAGACTGCTTCTGGCTTCAACTGACAATCCTCATGCCTCAGCCTCCCAAATTGCTAGGATTATTGGCATGTGCCACATGCACAGCATAAGGCTGCCCCTTCTTGTTGTGCACACAAGCAACTGCCAAGTGAATTAAAGGTTTAAATATCTAAATCAAAATTAGGAGCCAGGCATGGTGGTGCACTCCTGTAATCCCAGCACTTGGGAAGCTGAGGCTGGAGGATTGGTGCAAGTTTGAGGCCAACCTGGTCTACATAGTGAGTTCCAGAACAGTCTGGGCTGCACAGAGAGGTACTGTCTCA
>VMDO01014021.1:0-56078 GCA_007922755.1 Pedetes capensis | reverse complement strand
CTCTTTATATAGTTCGCCCATGGAATGGCCTGAGCCAATCAGCTTTCAGTCCAATTGTCCAATCAGGAAGGGTTTTGTACAAACATGCAACCAAGTTACTTTCATTTTCCCTAGATTTCTAACTTACAAACCAGATATTCAAATGCCATTTTCCCAGTTTGGGAGTTTTTGCCAATTTCCTCCCAATTCTTCCCTACACTCGCCTGTTGGTGCTCTCTACGTCATCTGGGCTAAATACCTAGGAGCTACTCTGGACATTTTCTCTTCTGTCCTTTGTTGGACAGGACAGAGAAGTTCTTTTCAACCTTTAAGATTTCTGGCCTGTTACCATTGTTGCTGCCATAGTCCAACACCCTTCTCACCCTCTCCACCATGACAGAAGCCTCTTAATTTTCAGATTTTTCTGCATTTCATTACACCACAAAAGGAATCTTTCCCAAATCATCATGAAAACAAATCACTCTTTTCTTCAAACCCACAGGTATTCCTCCCTGCTTCTAAAATAAAAGTCAGACACCCTAAACTCGTATTTAGGTGACACTATCACCTATTATTAATTTTTCATTTCATCATCATCATTACCACCTATGTAAAATTGTTTTTTCTAGGTAATCTAGGCTATCTTTCCTTCTCCAAACAAATAATAAATTTGCTTGTTGGCATTCTTTTGTCCCTACCTTCAGATTAGAACAATTCATCCATATCTTCATCATCTTAACTTTTTCTCCCAAAATCTTTTCCACCTTGTGAGACTGAGAGTGATATTTCTACAACATATCAATTCCACACACATTTGCTAGGAGTCTTTAAAATAGGATTGTATCCTCTTGAACTTTCATTTTTTAAACTACCAAGAAAGATAAGGAATACAAACAATTTCCTATAATGGGACATCTAATCTCATCTCAGAGGCCCCATAGAAGCACAAAAGTCACTCTGACAATCAAGAGGAGAGGTTTGGAGGATACCTTTCTGAGTCTCCCTAGCCAGAACTGCTCCTTTACTGCATGTGTCCATGTGGCCCACAGGAGGCAGTGCTCCCCAGTGACATTGTGGTGTATTGGCCACTACTAGCTTGCCTCTTCCAGTCAAGATTACATCTTAGATGGCTTTTTTTTTTTTTTGCCATCCCCAGCCCCCTACACATCTGTCCCATTGCAATGCATGCTGGTACTTTATCACTGTTTACTGAACACCTGTTTAGTATAATTTCAATTTCCACATGGAAACCACAGAACATTTTCAGTGTTTCCTCATCTCAAAAATAAAACAAGATATAACAACAAGAAAAAAACCCAAGACTGATGTTGACTGGCTGTATCACCTTTCTATGGGTCCTCTAACAGGAAACTTGTATCTTTCTCCTACTTTTCTATTCTGTTACTTTTCTCCAGACTATCAAGGGGCCTCCTTCTGTTCTGGCTTATTCAAGCACAAAAATATTTCTTTTTAAAAGATCATAGTCCATGGTTTGTCCAGCTAGTTCCTACCTCCCTCTTTCATTTGTTTATACGTCATTGCTACTAACTTGTTCAGGAGAAGTTTTCCTTCACTCTGTCCCCTTATTCTGGCAGAATGACCATGATCTACTAGGGCTTTTCTCTTGGAGGAGGGTCTGCTTATTGTCTGGGAACTCGTCCTCACTCCTCTTCCTTGTATATGCTCTGTAAACGTTGTCAAGATGCCATTATAAGATGAAGAAATGTCCTATTTCTAATTTTCTGAGAGTTCTTTTTAACCATAATCAAAGCTTTATTCTGCAAAATCTTTTATTGTGCATCTTTTGAGACGATGATACAGTTTTTCGTTTCTGGTCTGTTAATGCAGTAAGATTACACTGCCTGATTTGTCTTAAATCTCTGAACCTGTCTAAGTTAGTAAAATGTTCCTAGATAAGTCACAAATCTCTATTCTGGGGATGGCCTGGGATTTATCTGAGTTGGTAGAATGCAGGTCAGAATTCTCAGAGGCCCTGGGTTCATTCCTCAGCTCTTTGAAAATGGGAGAAGGTCCTGGAAGCCCACTCCTAAAACAATCTGCCATTGAAAACCCTATAACTATTATTGAAGCAATAACATACTGATGGGCATGGCAAGGTGTCATGGAGTGTTTTGTTCTGTTGTACATAGGGTCACTATGAGTCAGACCTGACTTAATGGCACCTAACTACAACATTCTGGGGCTACTTTATATCTTTGGATTGATTTTAGCTTACATTTTGGGACACACACTAAGAGGTGAGAGGTCTTTCATTATATGTATAATTATGAAGAAAACATAATTTTCTTTTTGCAATATGCGGAATTAACCCAGGGCCTCACACATATTTTGCAAGGACTGTGCCAATAAGCTGCATCCCCAGATCATTTTAAGTTTTTATCTTGAGACAGGGTCTTGTTAAATTACACAAGCTGCCTCTGGTCTCGAACTTGCAATACTCTAGCCTCAGCCTCCTGAGTCACTGGGATTACAGGAGTACACCACTGTGCCCAGCTTGCAAAATACAATATTTCAAAAGTCTCTCATGACAAAGCTCTAACCTAGTCCAAGGTGGGGCTGATAGGTACTTTATTACCCATCTGACCTCATGAATTTCCCTTCTCTTTCTCAGTTTGCTTTTATGTAGCCTTCATCATTGCTTTTTTTATGTCTCTGTGGATTTGTGAACTTTGCATTCTTGTGGACTAGTGTCTCTCTGTCAAATTGAATTTTTTAAATTAGGTAATTATCCTTCCAGTTATATTTCTGCTCTTCAGTCTTTTCTCCTTTCTCTTGGTCTGTGTTTTGAACACTCTAATTTTTCCTGGGGCTACAGCTATGCCACTGTGGAGTCCAATCCCATCAGATTTTGGAAGATAAGCAGGGTCAGGCCTGGTTAGTACTTTGATGGGAGACTGCCTTGGAACACCAGGTGCTGTAGGCTTGGGAGAAGGACCTGGCAACCCACTCCCAAAAAACAAGCAGCCATTGAAACCCTAAGAATAGCAGAGAAGCACTGACAATAATATTTCATCTGTTGTACATAGGGTCGCTATGAGCTGCACATCAACTTGATGGCATCTAACAAGGACAACAACAACAATTTTTCTGTGCTATAGTTTAACTCAGTTGGTAGAGTGCTTTCTCTACACACTCTAAAGCCCTGTGCTCCATCCCCAGCACTAGAAAAACAAGAGAAGGATCTCTTCCTTTTTTCCTCCTCCTCCTCCTCCTCTCCTCCTCCTCCTCTTCCTCTTCTTCTTCCTCTTCCTCTTTTGGTGTTTTGAGACATGGTCTCACTGTCTTGAGACTTACCTGCTGTGTAGACTAGGCTGGCCTTGAGCATATGTTGATTCTCCTACCTCAGCCTCTCAAGTGCTGGGTTTCCAGGCATATACCACCATACTTGTCAAATACTTCCTCCTTGTATGCAAAAGACCATGGGTTCAATCCTCTGCACTCTAAAAAAATGTGAATCATCTCATTTTATCAAGGTCAGGTGTTCACTTACAAGCAGAAAAATAATATGTATATATAATGAATGAAAAATAGTTGGAGGCTTGGATTTGTAAATTGCAAGAATATCATTTAATAGTAAATGGCTAGTATGGGAGAATGATTTCTTTACACATTAATTTCAGAGTGAAAGAAAGTGGATGAATTTTAAGGAGAAAAAAGAAACTTATAAAGAACAACTATGGTGAAGTAAAATAAATAGAGATGGAAAGAAAACGAAGTGGAAGGAAAGGCAATAAATTAATGATGGAAAAGAAATTACAATCAAACTTAGAGAGGTAAGCTAAGAAAATAAGCTACTTGTTGATGAATGAAACTCTTCATTCTTTTCTTCAAGAAGAGGAGAAAAATAAGAAGGAAGCACAAGATGATGTTTCCAAGAGGGACAGGCCAGTAAGCCCCTTGGCTCTCTATACATCTGACTGCAGGAGCAGGTCTGACCACATTTGGATGTCAGGCATGGACAGTGTTTTGTACTTCAGCTCTTGTTGTTAGTTGTTATTAGGTGCCATCAAGTCGTGTCTGATTCATAGTGACCCTCATAAGGTTTTCAATGGCTGATTGTTTTGGGGTTACCTTGGGAATGGATTGCCATGTCCTTCTCCCATTTTTATGGTGCTGGGAATTGAACTCAGGACCTCAGAGACTGTAGAGCAGCACTCTACCAACTGAGCTAAATCCCAGCCCCACTTCAGCTCTAGGGATATATAAAAGAGACAATTTTAATGTTAGTTAAATATAAACCCTGTGAAGCCACTCCATCTGTCTGTCTATCTATCTATCTATCTATCTATCTATCTATCTATCAATCAATCTATCTATCTATAGATATGTCTGTTTTCCATTTCACTCCTCTTCCTTCTTTCTGTTACTTTTCCTTCTTCTTGTCTTTTCTAGGTACTGACCTAGCAGCACTTTCTGTCTAAGATTTTCCCTCTTTTTTGCATCTCATGTTCTGCAGTGCTGGTTTAAAACATGTAGGTAGTAGCATGAGGAATATAATAATATTTTTTTGACATTTTATTGGAGGCAAGTAGTTTTCAAATTTTAGACAAATTTATTCTCATAATAGAAGTATTTTTGAATATTTACCATAAATATTTTACTTTACTTGGTTCTACAATCAACACCAGTGGAAGCAGCAGGAAAAACATCAAAAGACACATTGCTTTGGGAAAAGCTGTGGCAAAAGATTTCTTTAAAGTACTGAAAATTAAAGATGTCACATTAAAGATGAAGGTGTGCCTAAGTCATGCCAGAAGTGTATACATGCACAGAAACCAGGGAAGTGCACCCATGTTCTGTAAGTTGACCTCAGCAAAGGCCGTGGCCATGCTGGCAGCATTGGCAGCACTGCTTGAGGAGCTTAGGTGTTGAGAAACTAGGAAGGTGTGCCCGCAGTTTGTTAGCTTGACTGCTAGAGTGACAGGGGAACTTCTGCAAATCCTAGTGGACAAATTTGGGCAGCCAGATGGGACTTCTAGGCAGATCCCAGTTGGTGGACCCCTAGACAGGACTACTTGATAGCAGATAGGAATATAGACAGACAGATTCCCTTTTTTCTTTCTTTTCTTTCTTTAAATTTCCTTTTTAATTTTTATTTTCACTTTTTAAAGTTTTAATGATTTTTCCTTTTAGGTTATTCTATTTGATTAAAATGTTTTCAGTGTTAGTTGAACCCAAACTTAGTTAGAAAAAGAGAACTTTTATGTTTGTATTTGTGATATCTCTTGCAATGCTTAAACATATATATTTTTCTACAGTATACAAGCAGATTTATATTTTTGTCTGCTCTATTCTTACCACTATCTAAAACTCTCTTTTCTGCCTGGTCTTTCTCCTTTCTCCTATCTAATCCTGCCCCTTCTCTTCCTCCTTTCCTGACTTCCATCCTTCTACTGTTAATATCTTTATGACAATTACTAATGCCAAAGCTTACTTGACACCATTCTTAACATTTCTTTCCTAAGAGAATTTTTAAAATATTACTTATCTTTAAATTAGTTTCTTTTGATAGGTAATTATAAATCTGGGTTTGGTCAGAGTGGTTACTATAGCAACAGATTGCTTTTTTTCCTCTCTGAGCAATATGGGGGAAACAAGACCTCAGGTGAAGACTGTACACCAAGAATGAAAACATTCAGGAAATGGATAAATTCCTCAACATTTATGACCTACCAAAGTTAAGAAGATATAAACACTTTAAATAGACCTGTAACAAGTAACAAAATTGAGGCAGTAATAAAGAACCTTCCAACACAGGAAAGCTCAAGTCCTGTTGGGTTCACAGGCACATCGTATCAAACTTTTAAAGAATTAATACATGGGCTCCCTAGTCCATAAAATAGGAAGAGAAGAAACATTCCCAAACTATGAAGCCAGTATCACCCTGATACCCAAACCAGATAAGGATAGAACAAAAAAGGAAGCCATATACCAATTTTTCTTATAAATGTAGATGCAAATAACCTCAAAAAAGTACTTGCAAACTGAATACAGCAGCACATAAAAAAATGATCATACACCATGATCAAGTGGGTTCATTCCACAGATGCAAGGCTGGTTCAACATATGAAAATCAACAAATGTAATACAACACATCAATAGACTCAGAAAAAGAAGTCACATGATAATCTCAATAGATGCAGAAAAAAAACATTGACAAATGTCAACATCATTCATGATAAAATTCCTGGAGAAACTGGGAGTAGAAGGGGCATACTTTGACCTCATAAAAACTACATATATATAAAAACCTAAAGTCAACATTGTGCTAACGAGGGAAAAACTGGTAGCATTCCCTCTAAAATCAGGAAGGAGACAAGAGTAACTACTTTCTCCTCTCTTATTCAACATAGTGATTGAAATCCTAGCCAGAGCAATAAACCAAGAGAAAGAAGTAGAAGGGACACAAAGGGGAACAAAGAGGTCAAATTACCCCTTTTAGCAGATGACATGGTCCTATATTTAAAAAACCCAAAAGACTCCAACAAAAAACTCTTAGATCTGGTAAGTACCTTCAGCAAAGTAGCAGGATACCAAAACAATATTCAAAATTCTGCTTGTTGTTCTTGTTAGGTGCTGTTGAGTTGGGTCAGACTCATAACAATCCTATATACAACAGAACAAAACATTCCCCAATTCTATGCCAGGCATGTAATCTTATTTATGTTTAAGCCAATTGTTGCAGAAACTGTCTTAATCTATCTAGTAGAGGATCTTCCTTTTTATCATTGACCTGCCACTCTCCCAAACATGATGTCCTTGTCCAGGGATTGGTCCCTCCTAACTACATGTCCAAAATATATAAGACACAGTCTAGCTATCTTTGCTTCCAAGGAGCATTCTGTTTGCATTTTCTCTAGGAGAGATTTGTTGGTTCTTTTGGTGGTACATGGTATGTTCAATATTTGTCTCCAGCACCATAATTCAAAAGCATCAATTCTTCTTTTATCTCCCTTATTCAGTGTTCAACTTTCACAACAACTGAAAATATCATGGCGCGAGTCAGGCACACCTTCATCTTTGATGTGACATCTTTACTTTTCAATACTTTAAAGAGATTTTTTTTGCCACACTTTTTCCCAAAGCAATGTGTCCTTTGATTTTGTGACTGCTGCTTGCACAGGTGTTGATTCTAGAACCAAGTAAAGCAAAAACTTGGACAACCTCAATCTTTTCTCAATTTAACATGAAGTTTTTTATTGACCCAGTTGTAAGGATTTTTGTTCTGTAGATGTTGAGTTGCAATACATACTGAAGGCTATGTTCCTTAATCTTCATCAGTAAATGTTTTGAATCCTCTTCACTTTCAGCAAACAGAGTTGTGTCATCTGCATAACGTAGGTTCTTAATGACTCTTCCTCCAATACTGATGCCAAGTTCTTCTTCATAAAGTCCAGCTTCTCAGATTATTTGCTCAGCATAGACAGTGAAGAGGTATGGTGAAAGGATAAAGCCCTGACACATAACTTTCTCAACTTTAAACCAAGCAGTGTTTCCTTCTTCTGTTTGAACAACTGCTTCCTAGTCCATGTACAGTATGAGTCCCTATGAGTACAATTAGGTGCTCTAGTGTTCCCATTCTTCACAGTATTATCCATAATATGTCATAATCTACATAGTCAAATGCCTTTGCATAGTTGATAAAACATAAATAGACATCTTTCTAATAGTCTCTTCTTTGGGCTAATATCCATCTGACATCAGCAATGCTGTCCCTGGTTCCATATATCCAGCTTGATTTTCTGGCAGTTCTCTGTCTATATACTGCTACAGTTTCTTTTGAATGATCTTTAGTGAAATTTTGCTTGCATATGATACTAATTATATCATTCAATAGTTTCCACATTCAGCTGGATCCTCTTTCCTGGGAAGAGGCATAAATATGGATCTTTTCCAGTCAGTTGGCCAGATGGCTATTTTCCAAATCTTTTGCATAAACATGTTAGCACCTCCAGTGCTGCATCTATTTGTTGAAACATCTCTATTGGTATTCCATCAATTCCTGGAGACTGTGTTTCACCAATTCCTTCAAGACAGGTTCCACTTCATCCTTTAATGCCATTGGTTCCTGATCATATGCAACCTCTTGAAATGGTTGGTCATCTACCAATTATTTTTGTATAATGACTCTGTGTATCATTTCCATCTTCTTTTGATATTTCCTGCAGTGTTTAATATTTTCCCTGTAGAATCTTTCACTATTGCTACTCAAGGCTTGAATTTTTCTTCAATTTCTCACACTTGAGAAAAACAGAGCCTGTTCTTCCCTTTTGGTTTTCTTCCTCCAATTCTTTGTATATGTCATTAATAGATTTGATTTTGTCTTTTCAAGCTGCCCTTTGAAATCTTCTCTTTATTTCTTTGACTTCATCAGGTATTCCTTTTACATTAGCTGCTTCCTGTTCAAGGATAAGTTTCACAGTCTACTTTGACATGTAATTTGGTCTTTTATTTTTTTTCTTGTCTTTTAAGTAAACTTTTTCTTTCTTCATTGTTGGGAACAAAGAATTCCCAGACAGGCGAGACCTGCTGTTGAGATAAAACCAGAAGGAGTACAACATGGGCTATGAACAACAATAACAGGGACTGGGGGAAGGTCATGGCCAGGCATGGAGCCAAGGCACGCAGCTCTCCCAGCCAGTATTTTTTCATCTTGCTTTATTCTTAGAGTACTCCTCTCAGCAACAGCTTATCCAATAGCAATTAGGCAAGTCTCTTTGTGAGTAGCAGACCCAGCCTTCTTGCTTCTCTCTATAAAACCCCCTGTATGACGTTCAATAAACGGACTTGATCAGCAACTGCAGACTTGTCCCCTTGTCTCCTTTCTTCCACTCACCCCTCCCCCACAGGGACAGTTCGATTGAGCCGCGGGCTGGTTCACTTCATGTCAAAAATCTGTGGCATTCCTACATCATAATAATAAACATGATGAGAAAGAAATCTAAACCACAATGCCATTCACAATTGCATCAAAAATAAAATATCTATGAATAAATAAGCTTGCAGTTATAATAGCAGCATTTAATCCGCTATATTAGAAATATATTAGAAATATTAGAAGATAAGCAGGGTCAGGCCTGGTTAGTATTTGGATGGGAGACCACCTTTGAATACCAGGTGCCAGAGGCTTGGGAGAAAGACCCAGAAACCCACTCCCCCCAAAAAAAATCAGCCATTGAAAAACCCTATGAATAGCAGAGAAGCACTGGCAATAGTGTTTTGTCTATTGTAAATAGGGTCACTATGAGTCAGACACCAACTGGATGGCACCTAACAACAACAACTACAGGGATAAATATAACTAAAATATCTAAAGACCTCTACAGTGAAAACTTCAAATCACTAAAGAAAGAGATAGAAGACATTAGAAGAGGGAAAGACTTTCCTTGTTAATAGCCTGGGAGAATTAATATTGTAAAAATGTTTATACTATCAACAGTGATCTACAGATTCAATGCAATCCCCCTCAAAATCCAAGTGATATACTTCACAGAAACAGAAAAAAAATCATTAAATTAATATTCAAACACAAAAGACCCCAAATAGCCAAAATAATCCTAAATGGAAAGAGTAATTCAGGAGGCATCACAATACTGGACATCAAAGTATATTACAGGGCCTTAGTAACCAGTACAGGTTTGTACTGACACAAAAATGGGCATGAAGATAAATGGAATAGAGTAGAAGATGCAGAAACACCCTATATAGCACCTAATCTTTAACAAAGGTGTCAAAAATATACATTGAAAAAAAGATAGCCTCCTCAACAAAGTGGCTGGGAAAACTATTTCCACATGTAGAAGAATGAAAGATTCGTATCTCCTACATTGTACAAAAATCAATTCAAAATGGATCAGATATCTTAATGTAAAACCAGAAAGTTTGAAATGATTAGAACAAAATGCAGGGAATGCTTTTTAACACATGTGACACATAGGTGTAGGGAAATACTTCCTTAAAAGGACTCTAATATCTCAGGAAATAGTGTCAATAATTCACAAATGAGGTTCCATGAAATTACATGGCTTTTGCAAAGCAAAGGGGAGCCAATAAAATGGGAGAATATCTTTTCCAACTATATATCTGGCAGGGAATTAATATCTAGGACATATATGGAACTAAAAAAATTAAATACCATGAAAACAATCTAGTAAGTAAGCAATGGAACTGAACAGACATTTATCAAAAGATGAAATACAAATGGCCAATAAATATATGACAAAATGTTCAACATCATGTTAACCATGAGGGAAATGCAAGTCAAAACTACACCGAGATTCCATCTCACCTCAGTCAGAATGACTAGTAACAATAAAACAAACAACAGAAAGTGCCCGCAAGGATTCAGGGGAAAAGGAACTCTTTTATGTTACTGGTAGGACTAGAAATCAGTATGAAAGTTCCTCAGGAAATTAAAAAATAGAACTACCATATGATTCACATATACCACTCCTGGCTATATACCCAAAGGAATCTAAGTCATCATACCATAGAGACACCTGCACGTACATTATTATTATAGCACTGTTCACAATTGCAGAGATGTGGAATCAGTACAGATGTTCATCAATAGATGAATGGTTTAAAAATGTGGTGTATATATACACAATGGAACATAATTCAGCAGTAAAGAAGAGTGAAATTACATCATTTGCAGGAAAGTGGATGGAACTGGAAAGCATCATTTATCTGAAATAAGCCAGACTCAGAAAGAGAAATAGTGCATGTCTTCACTCATATATGGAAGACTGGAAAATACAAGTGACTTATCTGGAGGGGAGAGGGGTTTAGGGGCAGGAGGAGCAATATAGGTAGGTAATGAGGGAGAAAACAAGTGCAATGTACATGATAGAAGTGTGTGAATATTCCATAATGAAATTCATTACACTGTATACAAATTAAATAAGAAAAATCGAAACAGAAAACTCTTCCCAGTGAAGAAATTTTCACATGTCTTACTTTCTGTCCTAGTGCCAGAGCCTGTGAAGATGAACCCACTGAGGCTGGCTGGGGGAGAAGAGGAAGCTGTGTTCCAGAAGGAACTGTCTGAGGAAATCAGAATTTCTGTGTCCAGGAAAGGGGAATAATCATCACTTGTTAAAACATAGGTGGCTATTTATTTTTCCACATTTGAAGAAGTAATAAGGCATATATAAAGAGTTCCAGGTCTTAGAAGATAGCAAGAAGAGAATTTTGGGGCTCTTCTACAATTGAGCTATCCCAGCTGGCATACAGTCATTTTAACCTTTCCAATAAAGCTGCTTTTGTTAACTTTAAAACAAAACAAAACCCAGAAAGCTCTTATGATATATAAGCAAAGGATCAATCCTCTGTGAATAACTGGTAAGGAATGATTGATTAAAAGTCTAGAAGTGTGCTGTGTGATGCTGTAGCAACTAACCATATGTGGCTACTTAACTTTATTAAAGTTAAATAAAATTAGAAATTCTGTTTTTCAGTTTTAAGAGCTCTGTATTCACACGTGGCTACACAAGCATGGATATAAGAAATTTCCATCATTGCACAAAATTCTGCTGGACACTGCTGGTCAACAGGGTTTTGTTTGACTTTTGCATTAGCATCATATTAAATAATTGAAGAGGTCATGGGGATTGCTGCATGCCTGCCTAATGTAACAACCCATGGCAGGAAAAACATGGTGGTATCAGGAAGAAAAAATCTCCATCCCTAGGTTGAGCTACTATAATACAGTATTGGCATTTGTATTACAAGACATGCACTTGGACAAGCAGAGAAATTTTGAGCTCAAGGTAAATCAAGGTAGAAACAAGGAAGGTAACACTAACAGAAAACCTTACCACTATTACGTATTTTATGAGTAACTAGAATTATGGGCTGGAGATGATTATTGAATATACCATGGACTGCCAAAAGAACCATCCAATCTGTCCTAGTAGAGTGCTCCTTGGAAGCAAGGATGGTCAGACTGGGTCTTACATATTTTGGACATGTAGTCAGGAGAGACCAATCCCTGGAGAAAGACATCAGGTTTGGGAGAGTGACAGGTCAATGAAAAAAAGGAAAACCCTCCACCAGATGGATTGAGACAATATCTGCAACAATGGGCTTAAACATAAATAAGATTGTGTGCCTGATACAGAATTGGGAAGTGTTTTAATCTGCTGTAGATAGGGTTGCTATGAGTAGTACTTGACTTGATGGCACCTAACAACAACAGAAAAGTGAGCTCCAAGGCTTTAAATACAAAGTAATAAGGATATGGAAACATAATTACTCTGATTTGATCAGTACACACACACACACACACACACACACACACACACACACACACATTACAATCACACTGCTCCTCATAAATATATGGAATTAGTATGCACTAATCAAAAAATTTTAAGAAAATAGAGAAAAATGTTTACTGCCTTCTTTTGATCACATGCACTATACAGCCCTTGTGAATGATATATAAGTACTACCAAACCAGGATTGGTGGTGTACACCTATAATCCCCAAAACTTGGGGGATGCTGGGGCAGGAATATCACAAGTTCAAAGCCAGAGGCAGCCTGTGCAATTTAGCAAGAGCCTGTCTCAAAATAAAAAAGGACTCTGGGGATGCAGCTTAGTGGTAGAGCACTTATCCAGCATGTGGGAAGCCCTGCATTCAACCCTCCAGTACTGGAAAAAGAAAAAAAAAAAAAAAAAAAAAAAAAAAAAAAAAAAAAAGAAGAAGAAGAAGAGTACAATCCTACTCCTAGCACCACTTATTGAAAAGACTATA
This sequence comes from Pedetes capensis, assembly GCA_007922755.1. Taxonomy (NCBI): domain Eukaryota; kingdom Metazoa; phylum Chordata; class Mammalia; order Rodentia; family Pedetidae; genus Pedetes; species Pedetes capensis. Next base: position 43,319 of record VMDO01014021.1, on the reverse strand, counting down.
ATTCCCCCATAAGTACTCTTAGAACTCTTTCTGAGAATCAGTTGACCTTATATATGTGGGTTTATTTCTGGCTCTGTTTCAGTGATCTTTGCCTTAATTCTTTCACTAATATCATGCTTTCTTAATTACTGTAACTTTATAGTTTGTCTTAAAATTGGACAATGAAAATCCTATAACTATGTTCTTTTTCTTCAGTATTATGTTGGCTATTGGGGAAGGGGTTTAGCTGAGTTGGTAGAATACTTGCTCCTCATGATTTGGGGCCTTAGGTTCGATCCCCAGCACCGCAAAAATGGAATAAGGACTCGGCAACTCATCCCTGAACAATCAGGCATTGAAATCCCTGTGAATAGCAGAGAAGCACTGACAATAGTGCAGGACATGGCACAGTATTGGGGAGTGTTTCATTCTGTTGTACATAGGGTCGCTATGAGTCGGACCTGATTAGAGGGCACCTAACACAACAATATAATGTTAGTTGTTGCTAGTTATAAAAGTCCTCCTCTAGTTTTAAGGACTTTCATGATTATATTGAACCCACTCAGATAATACTGGATAATCTCACTATTGTAAAGTCACCTGATTAGCAACATTAGTTCCAACTGCAAAGTCTTTTATGCCAACTCAGGTCGTATATTCACATTATAATATTGTGAGTTCTTATATGTATACATATACATATATACACATATACTTGTTCTATATCTAATTTTTTTATTCTCAGGTTCTTTCTTTTTGTCACTTATACTTTATGCTTCTTCCCTATCATTTAAATATCATGATGTTATAGTTCTTTTATATAGTGGAAATCCTATTTATAATTTCTAGCTATGTCCATCTGATTTTTCTCTAGACAAGCTTTGAAAACTTTTTTATTAACTCAAAAGTATCTCACAGAAAATTCATTAAATTATTTTATGGGAGAAATTTGTGTGTTGAACAATACTGAGTTTTTCCTTCCAGTAATACAATGTATATTTTAATTAGTTTAAGTCATTTTTTTTCTCTTAGTAAGGTAGTATATCTTTTGTCACACAAACCAATACATTTCAGGTTGAGATTATTCATATTTATTTTATATATCCTATTTTAGTCTATAGAGTCTATTAATTTTAGCATATACAGAGATTCATATAATCACTATCACAATCCAACATAATAGTTTCATAAAGCCCCCAAACTCCTTCAGGTTCTTTCTTTTTGAATTATCTTATATTTCTATTTTTGTTAATCCTCTTACTTTTTTATAAGATTACTTTATTAATAGTTATATACATCTTTTCCTAGGATTGCCTTAGTGAGAATTGTTTACATTTACCCTTTGTTTTACACAGGGCCAAATATTTTAGGTTTCTTGAGTCTCTGTAAGTATTGTTAGTTATTTTTAAAGTTGCATTTTTCTTTTTATGGAAGAAAAACATCTTACCATAGACTTGCTTTCTTGTTTCAAAGACTTCTAGAAATGTGGTCAGCTAAAGAAGATTTTCTTAGGCTTTATTGCCAGTGTTTTAGGAAATGTTGGATGGCTTTGACAGCTGTGAAGAATTCAAATCACTGAGGTATCAGGGAAGAAGGCTATGTTCAGACAGTAAGCCATAGAGGGATGATTGGCCTGCAAGTAATTATGGCAAAGCCCTCAGTTTACAGGTTCAAGTTGTGAATCCATACCTAGAATCCTGCTGGATGGTCACATCATGGACACTTCAAAACCAATGTTAACAGTAATTACTATTTATCTCATTCTTTATTCTGCTATATTTTATTGAATATTTTCTGTGTCAGATATTATGCTGAATGCTTTATATTTTTTGTTCATATTTTTTGAAGTGCTGAAGATCAAACTCAGAGCCTTCTGCATGCCAGGCAAACACTTAACCACTGAGCTGCACATCTAGTTATATTTATTTTCACAATTTAATTTTTATACCATTGCTCTAAGGTCCCTCACATGCCTGTCAGCCTGCCATGCTGTAGGGGCTTGGGTGTTGCTATGATGCTGAAAGTTATGCCACTGATATTTCAGATACTGGCAGGGCCACCCATGATGAACAGGTTTCAGCTGAGCTTCCAGACTAAGACAGACTAGGGAGACGGACCCAGTACCCCACTCCTGAAATAATCAGCCATTGAAAACCTTATAAATAGCAGAGAAGCACTGTCAAATATCATGCCAGAAAATGAACCCCCCACCTCCCTCTGCAGACTGGAAGGCATTCAAGAAATGGCTGGGGAAGATTCAAGGAGGAGTTGATCTTAATGATGGGAATGGAGTAAAGCCCGTGGGACTTCCAGTTGCTGATGTGGCACAACTCAAAATGAAAAGAAACACAGTGGCTGCAACAATGGGCTCAAACAGAAAAAGATTGCGTGCATGGCACAGTGTTGAGTAGTGTTTTGTTCTGTTGTACATAGGGTTTCTATGAGTCAGATCCAACTCCACTGCACCCAACAACAACAACAACTCCTAAGGTATTTTCACACTACTTGCTTTCACTTCTTTCTAGGAATATTAGACCTTTTTATATCTCCCTCTCTAACCACCTACCCACAGAGGCAGCTATCTTTGTACTTACTAGTCTGTGCTAATTTTAAAATGTCTTGTCATAAATGTGAATACATTATTCTTCCTTTAATACATAAACTTTCCAAGGAGCAAGTTTTTGCTGGAGGTAAGTTGCTATTGCCTAAGAGAATAATTTCCAACCATAATATTTTGAACATCAGGGTGCAAGTATGGGAATATTTCCATATTTGAAAAAGTAATTTTTTGTTCCTTAAGTGATTGCTCACATATCTTCCTCTCCCAGGTGAGTACCTTTTCTCTAGTGAACATTGCTTCATTGTGGACATGCTCTTCACTTTAAATAGCAAAGATACTCCACAGTTCTTGCAAAACTCTGAAAAGCCAGCTCAACATTTTAATAACTCCCACTGCAAGTAGATTGTAGTGTTGAATCCCTGATCTCCAAAATGCCATTGCCTCCAAAAGACTTTTATACAAAGACAAGAGAAAATATATATCTAGATTCCAGGCTTCTGATGCTTCTTAAACCCCACAGTGATTTCAATATACTTGTTGAGCCTTGGAGGATCTGCTGTTTTTTATTCTGACTGCATAGCTAGTAGGTAGGTTAATTGCTGGATATAATAGTAAGGATCCTGACAAGAAGCTGTGGCTTGTGTTCCTTAGTTATCAAAAATTAGTATTTGTTTAATAATTATATAAAGATAATAGAGGGATGGTAAAGAAAAGTGTATATAACTTAAAGATAAAAAGATGGTTCCCTTATATAGTGATTAAAGCTGCTTTTCTGGAGATGAAGAGGAGAAATAAAAAAATAATAAAAAAAGAACTCTGACAACTATTTTTTACTGACCATTGCATAAAAACAGTTTCTATTGATAATAAAACCATCATCAGGAAAATAAGAGAAATATCCAAATGTATAAAGCAGAATTTTCAAAAATTTGATATGAAAAAAACTTACATCATTTTCATACAAAAAGAAATATTTTAACTTCAAAAAAATGAAATTATTTTGGTAGCACATAGTCTTTTTCTAAATTTATGAATTGAAACTAGAGTAGAATATTTTTATTGCGTGTATTATTACTGTAATTAATGAAATAAAACAAGATATTTATGAAGAACATTCTTTTTTTGTTTTTGTTTTTTTTGGGTGGTAGTGGGGGTTGAACCCAGGGTCTCACACTTGCATGCTTTGCAAGTGCTGTACCACTGAGCTGTACCCCCAGCCTATTTTTTTAAACCTTTTTTTGAGGCAGGGTCTTGCTAAATTATGCAGACTGCCTTTGGTCTGGAACTTTCAATCCTCCTGCCTCTGCCTCCCGAGTCGTTGGCATTACAGGCTTGCGCCACTGCACCCAGCTTTGAAGAACATTCTTAGACTTTGAAACCTTGCAAGTATTTTGAACGTTGCCCAGGAGCTATGCCTAGAGATTTATAAGGACCATCTAATTTAATTCTCACAAAAAAGAGACCAAATCTTAGGCTACTGAGATACGATTAAGTTGAAAAACATCTTAACCACTATTAATCACTGGGCAGTGATCACATTTTAAGAATTCTAGAATATTGTTCTCTGATAAAAATTTAAGATATTTATTGATAATGGAAAGCAATTTGAATATGTGAAAGCAAATGAAGATAGAACCTGACAGATTTTCCTCCAGGTAGGAAAATATGAAGCCATTTAAATGAAAATATTGCTGAGGGTAATAGTAAGATTTAGGTATTAAAAGTTGAATCACAGAGTTACAGATGGAATTATTAGGTAGATTATAATTTGGACAGTACAATTTATTTCCAGAACACTTCCTTCTGTACAGCAACATTTAAAAAAATGAATCGAAGAGTTTTTACCTGCCATTATCTTTCCACTTCTAACAGGATAGTGAAATTTGCTGCAACAGACAATAGCTATATTTCTATGCTAAACTCAGAATATGAAATCAATAAAAAAGTGTGATAGTCATGCAAAAGAGAAGCCAACATATTTTGGAGTGTGTTTCAATTTTTACTATAAATCAGCTAACCTACTCTTTAGCCTAGAAACCATGACACCATTTTAACCTAAAACATTCATTTGATCTTGAAATTTAATCAATCAATCTGTTGATTCAGAGAAAAGAGGGCACATACTCATAAAACTTACCTTTTCACTGAATTGAGAAGTTGATACTCTCAGAACAGTTAAATTTGTGTATGTGTTGATCTGTAATCTCAAGAAATTTCGGACCTCAGTAGTCCAAAGTTTTCATAATGTGGGACTGTCATTTTTAAGCACATTTTGAGGGATCATTGGGTTTAAATTAATGGAACAGATATGCAGGAAATGAAAGTAAAATAGTTCATTTATTCTCTTTCCATTTGGTCATTCTATGAATTTATGACAATGACTTCATTCTTCATTCTACTTATACTAATATCAACTATAACTTACATGTTACTATATTGATATTTAATTTCTGTTAGTACTATCTACCTTGCTTCACTGACATATTTAAATTTAGTCATTTTCAGTGTACTTGGAAAAATTTTATATAAAATAAGGAATAAAATATCACATTTTCAAAGATAAATAATTTATAACACAAGATTAGACATAGTGACATTATTAATAGATAAATCATTAGAGAAATAGATGGCATATTCAAATGTGCAGAGTGATGATTCTCAAATGATTCAATGTAACAAGAGAACTCAAGTTTTATATGTGAAAAAAGTAACTTAACTGGAAAAATGAAAGAAATGATCTTGCTGGCATACAAACTTTTTACAAGTAACTGAACTGAAACCATATTAGATATTTGTTGACTTAGTTTTAGCCTGATAAAATTTCACAATAACCTAGAAAATTTTTCAGATAATTAAGCTAAGATTCCAGTGGTCAAAAGCCTAAATTGCATTAGGTGGCTGGAAGAATAAACACTATCTGTCACAAAATTAGCTCTCATCTATCAGGATTGATTTTGATTTTGTTTTTATTACACTTTTGACAGTTTGATATACATTGATTTAACATGGGAAATAAAATTTGTAGAACTTGGGAAATATTATAATTGGAAAAAGTAATTTTGAAAAGTGATTCTGAGTCTTTAAACCATCTTCTCTCCAGTTTAAAACAATAGCTGTGCTTGAGTTTCATAAAGGGAATCAAAGGAGGGATAGTCTCTTTAAAAAAGGTTCTCAGATTATAAAACAACAAAATTTGAGAATAATTTTCTTATTACAAGTATGCCTTTTGGTCACCAAGTAGTTTCATGAACTTAAAAAATTTAAAAAGTAAATAATTTGTTACCTTCAAAAGATAAAGTGTTAACTACCATGTTCAACTACAGTTGATGTATCATAATTGTATTTTGTATAATTGTATGTGTAAGAGAAGTTTTGAGATTTCAATTTTATTTTTATTTTTATTTATGTGTCTTACTTAGTGCATCCCACAACTTAATGTACTCTTTATCTATAAATGTGTGTCATGTAACCTAAATGCATTCAGACAAATGTACTGCCATTGGACATATAATGAATATAGCTTAATTTGTATTGATGCTGGCCAAGACCAATATATTATCCTTTTCAAATGTTATCCAATAACAATTGTTAAGTGGTTCTAAAAAGAAAAACTTTTACAGTCAGAGTTTTTAGATGGATTCTAGGTAATCAGTAGATGAACTAATTATTAAGTAGTATTATAAATCCTACATATGTAGTTACAGAAATGTCACATTTTTCCCCAGCTTTCTGTAAATTTGTTCCATTTTTTCATCTTTTTCTTTTCTCCTTTCTCTCTCTCTCTCTCTTTCTTTTTTTTTTTTTTTCTTTTTTTATTTTTTTTGAGACAGGGTCTCACTATGCATCCGAGGCTGGCCTGGAACTCCATATATCATTCAGACTGACCTCACATTTGTGATCCTCTTGCTTCAGCCTCCTGAATGCTGGAATTACAGGTGTACACCACCACTTTTGGCTAATCTAATTCCTTTTAAGGTGATAGGGCAGAGTTCAGATCAATGGAGAATTTCAACTATACCAAAGTATCTGAATTTGTGTTACTTGGACTTACTGATTCTCCCGAGCTCCAGATTTTCTTCTTTGTGGTGTTTTCCATTTTTTATGTCATGACAATGTTCAGTAACTGCCTGATTTTGTTCACTGTCCTATTCACCTCACATCTCCACTCCCCCATGTACTTCCTGCTCAGCAATCTGTCTCTCATTGACATGTGCCTGTCCTCCTTTGCCACCCCAAAGATGATCATGGACTTCTTTGCTCAGCACAAGACCATCTCCTTTGAGGGCTGCATTTCTCAGATCTTTTCTTTGCACCTCTTCACTGGAACTGAGATTGTACTGCTGATTTCCATGTCTTTTGACAGATACGTTGCTATATGTAAACCACTCCATTATGCAACAATTATGAGCCAAAGAGTTTGTATTGGGCTTATGATAACTTCTTGGACAGTGGGCTTCCTACATACAATGAGCCAGTTAGCTTTTACCCTCTATTTGCCCTTCTGTGGTCCCAATGTTATAGATAGTTTCTTCTGTGATCTTCCTTTGGTCATCCAGCTGGCTTGTATAGATATATATGTTCTTGGGATCTTCATGATCTCAACCAGTGGTGCGATTGCCCTTGTAAGTTTTCTGCTTTTGCTCACCTCCTACATTATTGTTCTTGTCACTATAAAAGACAGTTCTTCCACTGGCTCATCTAAGGCTATTTCTACCTGTACTGCACATTTCATAGTTGTGTTAATGTTCTTTGGGCCTTGCATCTTCATTTATGTGTGGCCTTTTACAAACTTCCTGGTGGACAAAATTCTCTCTGTTTTCTATACCATTTTTACCCCCTTTCTGAATCCACTTATCTATACATTGAGAAACCAGGAAGTGAAGGCAGCAATGAAGAAGAAATTAAGTAACCAATATTTTAATTTCAGGAAAACTATGCCAAGATATCCAGTACAGTGAGTGGAAGTATCCTATGAGAGATGTAGATCACAAGTTTTGCTAATAGAATATTAGAAACTTAAACTTAGAATCTACCTTTCAAGTCATTTTGTTTAAATTCATGATGATAAAAAGTTAGGGTTGAGTTATGCAACATATTGCCTTGCACAGTGTTTGTACATCTTTTGAGAACAGATAGATCCACTTGAAAATTTGTTGAAGTCTAAAGTTCATTTTCACAAAAATATGCATATATCATTAAAATTAGAAACATACCTTCAAGTTTTCATAGATCCTTGGATCCTAAATACACATCTCAGACTAATTTCCTCAAACAACCCTGGGATAAAATATTTTTCTCTTATTTTCCAATCCAGAACATTCTCAATCTGATGCATGGTCTTGTGGTAATTTGTTGATGTCCACTGTAACTTAGAACTTTGGAGTTTGGAACTTTTTTTCATAACAATGGAAATATTTTGATGAGAAATTTGATATTGTGAGGATTCGTTTGAATAATGTTGAACAATTTTGATCCAGTGGGTCAAACTGTTCAAGTTCTAAGTCAACTTTGAACATAAGAGAATACTTCAGAGGATTTGAAATTTAACAATACAGGTTCTTAATAGGTGTTCATTTCATTGTCATCAGGGATAATTGATACAAGTACTCAAATGACAATTTGTAAATTTTAAGTCATAGAATGTAAAGTACTTAAATCTGATTGGCTTTCAGAACCAAAACTGAAAAATGCAGCTGAAAAACGTAGATATGATCAACTCATTTACTACCAAAAATAAATGTTTGAGAAAACTATTTACTATTAAATTCATGATACATTTTCATTTTCAAAATAAAATATTAAAAAGTAATATTAGCCTTTGTATAAGTTTTGCATCTAATTTTCAATAAGATATGGCTAGTAGGAAGAACAGATAAAAAATTTAAGAAGCTTAAAGTTCAATTCTCCCTAATTTGGATTATTACTGGTCGTAATAAAAAGATTTCTGAATTACAAAATGGCCTTCCTAACAACTGAAGTATCAAAGGCACAGAGAATTCATAGAACTAGTTGAAAGCTGTATCACTATAAGGGAGTAAGAACATGGATCTGGATCAGCATGGATTGTAGAATTAAATCTTGGTTCTGTCATTTCTTAGTTTATCCAGGGAGATTCAGTTTAACTCTCTACCCATTTTTCATCTCTAATACAAAGGTTGTAAGAATCAGATTAAATGTCTCATGACTATTTTATGGAAAGTAGACAGATGGATTCTAAAAATGTCATTTCCATTTCTCTTGGACTTCTACCTCAAATGCATCTTATTTTTTTAAGTAGTATGCTTTTGAAAAATAACTTCATTCAGGGCAAAATGCTAGCTATGTAAAACTGGATATTCTAATTTTAGAATCTTTCTAAGACTGCATTTTATTAAGACATATGACAAAGAGAGAAATAAAACATTCCATTAGTAATGAGAGTTAGATTGTCTGATATCCTGACATACTAATAAGCTGAATTGACTTATATGAAAAGCATTCTTGGAGCAATCTGTCACCTGAGATTTAGACCATGAGTATCATGAGAAAAACACAAGCTCTTGACTTGTAAAGAGGGAAATGGCCTTAAAAATGTATTACATTTATCTTGTACTTTTAAGGTCTCAGCATACTTCAATACTAACAACCTCCAAGCAAAAATGTTTGACATCTGGGATATAATAATACACAGAAGTTTATGAAGAGAGGTAGTGTTACAGCTTGGTAGTAAATTACACATCTAACTTGAAAACTAGATTACCAAATCATAAACTCTTTTTACCAATTCATAAACTCTTCCTATTGCCTTATGTAAATCAAACAAATGAAACAAGATGGAAATGTAATTTTGTCTCATTCCCATTCTTTAGCAAAAATTATCTTCATTTTAAAATATGAACTCCTGATCCTGATGTGTCAACCTTTAGTTCAATAATTATTTGTTGAGCATTTACTCTGTCTCAGCCCTTTGCTGGGTGCTAGAAATTCATTTAAGTATAAGATCTGTGTCTTTATTTTAGAGAGATGGGTATGCCGCAATTAGCTAGGATCAGTCTGTTGTAGTTCCGAATTCTAGTCGACTACTTTTTTCTTCTTGAGAAACTTTGAGAAAGTTTTTTTTTTCCTTAATGCTCCTACACTTTAGTTTCTTCACCTATAAAATATTGTTGTTGTTGTTAGGTGCCATCGAGTTGGTATCCGACTCATAGCGACCCTACGTACAACAAGTGAAACACTATTGTCAGTGCTTCTCTGCTGTTCATAGGGTTTTCAATGGCAGATTGTTTTTTGGGAGTGGGTTGCCTGGTCCGTCTCTCAAGCCCACAGCATCTGGTGTTCCCAGGCGGTCTCCCATCCAAGTACTAACCAGGCCCAACCCTGCTTAGCTTCCGAGATCTGATGGGATTGGATGCTACAGGGCTACAGCTGCAGGCTATAAAATGTAGTAATGCTTTTTAACCACCATTAATGTTGTGAAAATTAAACAAACATACATGTAACATATTTAATAGTGCTTGGTGTTTACTGATGGTTAACACATACTAATAATATTATTGTTGTTATTGTTGGGTTAAATATGCACAAAATTGTAGGTACTGGAAAGGAAATGGAAATGGTTACTTGAAATTCAATGTCATTTTTTTTAGTATAATTGTTGTTATTAGGTGCCACTGAGTCATGTCCAACTCGTAGCCACCCTCATAGGGTTTTCAGTGGCTGATTGTTTCAGCCACATGTGGACTGCCACATCCTTCTCCTATTCTTGCAGTGCTGAGGATTGAACCTCCTCAGAAAGTGCAGAGAAGCACTCTACCAATTGGATAGCATGTGATAATTTACTTAATGTTGGATTTGTGCCAACTATTATTAGCTTTTGGTGCATTTCTACAATTAATGTTGGCATTTGTGCATTTGCATTTTTCTAAAGAAGTATTATATTTTCCATATTTCTTATTTTAAATTGGAATGTATTCTAAGATTGCATGAAAGGGGAAAAATAGTAAGTACATTATGTATAATACATCAGTGTCTTTTTTATCACAATAAAGTTTTCAAATAAAGTAAACATGATTAAAAAGTCTGAAGGATGATTTATGTATTTTGCCACTCATCTTTTACCCCTTCAAAACATAGTGGTGGAAATGCTTTAAATCTTTATGTAATATGATTTATTCAAACTATTAACTGGAAAGTGAATGATGATTCGTTATATATTTACTTTATATAAAACACATTAATAAATAAGTTCAACTACAAGCAGAAAGACTATCTAGATTTATGGAAATATAAATGAACTCTTTGTTTGGAGATGTGGTAGAAAGTACCATTTTGGAAATTATTCAAATTCAAACCACAGAATCAAGTTAAACATTTCATCTGGCAAATAAATCCCTAAAGCTAGAAAATGAATACCTGCTCTCTACCTAGGAATTTCTGGTCAGAGAACCCATTCCCATGGTCCAGTTAAGCACTGAACTGCAGCTTTACAGCTTCATTTAGAAAGCCTAGCTAAGATTTTCACACTGATACATCATATCGGATTAGCCATTCCTTGACATGTTATATGTACAGCTATCTGAAGATAGGTCTCACATTTGCACTTCCCCTGACTCCTCCTTATGCTGCACTACAGGTTACTCACTGTAGAGTCTTTGTCATCAAAGAAGGAAGTGAATCAGTGATACAAGAAGAAAAGGAAATCAGGGAGAAGTCAAGAGGAAAAATGGATGTAGGAGAATAGATATTTAGTTACTAACACATTCCAATTTTGATTCCACCTTTTATTCTCATCTGCTGTCCCATAAATCTACAAAAGATTTGTCCTATTTCTGAAATGTATATTGACTCCATCTTTGTCTCCATCTCTGCTGCCAAATCTGTAGACAAGGTTCAAATAATGAGTGAACTAAAGATTGACATTTCAGGAACAAGAGTTTATATTTAAAATTGAAGTTAATAAATTTTCTGAAGAATGGGAATGAGACAAAAGTATATTTTCACCTTACTTTTTTTCTGCAGTGTGATGTTACAGAATATTCCATAGACAATAGCATAGTCAATACTATTGCAGCAATTTCCTAACTGGCCTTCATATCTTTTCCCTCGTGATTTTCCACCTGCAATGTATTCTCCACATAACAGAGTAGGAGAGAGGGAGAGCAAAAGAAAAGTTTATCGATGGCTACTAAATTATAATTAGATAGAAGTAAGAAATTCTGGTGTTCTATTGCTAAGTAAGGTGAGTATAAATATGAAAATATACCATGAATTTCAATTAAAAAAAACTAGAGAAAAGGGTTTTGAATGATTTCACCATAAAGAAATGGTATATGTTTCAGGAGACAGATATATGTATCCTCATTTAAACATTATGCAATATATATACATGTATCAAATCATCATATTTACCTTGTAAACATGTACAATTTTATTGTTTATATGTACTGTTAAATATTTAGATGAAAATAAATATGAGCATGAGGAAGAATAGAGCACAGGCTGCATTCTTAACCTGTGGATCACAGACTCTCAAGAGGTCTAGGAGTAGAATTCAGGAGGTCTGTGAATAGAAATGGAAAAAACCATGTACTTACCCTTTACTAATCTCTAATTGAAATATATCACTACTTTCAATTATGAAGACAGGAAGCATTATCAGTGTTTGTGACTTTATCATAATAGATATATTTATAACATGGAAAGTTGGTGCAGAAATCTCAATACATTGTTAATGATAATCATTATTTTAGAATTATTTCAGATTGCCATTAGATCTTCTTATTCAATGTGTTCATGAAGCACACGTCTCTATCACAATTGTAAAAATATTTTGGTAACTATAATAGTTATGTATTTTGATACTTTGATAACTCATTTCTTTGTGTTTGTATTTTGTCTTGTATGTTTGAGATATTACTCTTCAGAGAGAGTTTAGGCTTCACCAAACATCCCATGAGGTCTGTGATGTGCTTGTGTGCTTGAATGCACACTCACAAAAACACACGTGCATTCCACTAAGAACTCCTGGAAAGCGACTGAGAACACCATCACTGAAGCCAGATTTTGTAATCTGAATCAAACTCTACACCATTTGCCAAGCTTGTGGTTTAGGGAAAGTTAGTCAACTTCTCTATTCTAGTTTTCTCATTATCCTTTAAGCAGAGTTTGCAAGTTGGCAGTATGCAAACTGAAAATACTCTGTATTCCCCATATATATTATGTTCCCTCAAAGATTTATAAAGAAATCAGGATAATTACCAAAATTAGATAGTGGGAGATATCCCAACAAATACATATTTATCAATTTTCTTGGAAAATGAAACAAACAAATACAAACTCACAACATTTGGTCAGAATTCCAAGCTGGAGCTTAATTTATTAATGGAGGTATCACTAAAGACCTCCATCCTTCTATTTTGTCTTATGCCAGGACACTGCATTCATGAGCAGTCACCCAACAATTTATAATTCTTGATAAAGAGTTTAAAAAATTATCATGTCTTTCCTACCTATGGAAACCTATAGCTATAACTTTTCTTTCATCTCTAATCCTATCTGCCATTATCAACTCTTGACTCCAACCTTTCATGGCACACACTCAACAAACATACCATTTGTTGAATCAGCCAAGAATGTTAATGTTCCTATAAATTATTCATATATGACACCTTAAGCCATAGAGGTATGTAAAAATTTGTTATATCTTATTTATGTTTATGCATCTCTCCCTTATTATGTCCTGATTCTCATTCTCTTGGTTTCACTCCAACAGAAATCTCAGTCATCAACATTCTTTAGACTTTGAAGAGTTGACAGAATTTGTCTCTACATGAAGTAATTCAAAGTTAGTCACTAGAGATAATATCATACGCAGGATTTTCTGCCTTTTTCAAACAAATGGAAGTGTAGTGTTCTCTCAGGAAAAATAATGCAAGAAAATATTTTTACATAACAGCTCTCTCCTGGGAAAATGGAAATAATAATACACTATCCTTAAGTAGATTATATTCTTATAAAAAGAAAGATAATTGTAATGCAACATTTTGTGCTTGCATATGGTAACTTGGAGACTTAGGAAAAGGCTTGTATATGACAAAGTCAGAGTGAAATTCTCAGAAGTAGTGCTGATCTGATACCTGAATGCCAATCCAGGGTATTATGAGCCAGAAAAGGAACAGCAGAAACAAAGGCAGAGAAAGATAAAATGGCCAGTGAATTTAGGAGCTATGTGTGGTTTATTATTTTGACCCAAGATAGTAAACGTAGTAGTGGAAAGAGAGACTGTACTAATAGGAAGTGGTCAGAGTTCTGGCTGTTAATATTATAAAGAAATTAGATATATTGTATAGGCTGGGATTTAGCTCAGTTGGTAGAGCACTGCGCTGCAGTCCCTGAGGTCCCCAGTTCGATTCCCAGCACTGCAAAAATGGGAGAAGGATGTGGCAATCCACTCCCAAGGCAATCCCGAAACAGTCAGCCATTGAAAACCCTATGAAGGTTGCTATGAGTCGGATACCGACTCGCCAGCACCTAACAACAACAACATAGATAATAGGGAAGAATTCTGTAAGTAAGGGCAAAATACAAGCAACTAACCAACTTTTGTTTAGTTTTGCTGTAAGAACTTTTTACAAACTTCTGAAGTGATTTGATGAAAAAGTTTGTCCAATTTATTTTTCTCTATGTTGTATAAGAAATTTGTTGTTAGGTGCCATTAAGTTGGGTCTGACTCTTAGTGATCCTGATAGGGTTTTCAATGACTGATTGTTTTGGGATTGTTTGGGGAGTGAATTGCCACATCCATCTTCATTTTTTTGTGATTATGGGTATGGAAACTTGATCCTCAGAGAGTGCAGAACAGGCACTCCAACTAAGCTAAAAAACATATAGTCCATGCTTGACTATATTTGAGCTACAGAAGAAAAGTTATCCTGTTTTTTTTTTTTTGTTTGTTTGTCTCTTTTAAAACATTTGCTTTGCTTGGTTGTCTGATATCCTGAACCCTGAGATTTACAAACAGCTGACTTGTGCCTGTTACTCCAGCAATTTCTGGATTCCTTTTTATCTCCTAGTCCCTTCTCTCCCAATCACTTGAACTTTATAATTATTTCCCAAAATCTGTTCTCCTTCCATATCCTGAAATGATTTTATTGGATTATATATGTCTATTCTTTTGCATAGCAGATTGTTGAATTTTCATTTGGGATAAGGAGATGGCAGTTAGCAGAAGACAACATATTAAGGTGACAGAGTACCTGGAGGGGAGCAGGAGGGGGTAACACAAGAAATCTAGCAGTCCTTGGTGAGGCACACATTGTTCAGAACTTGTTTTCCAAAGGTGAAATATTCTGATTTGATGCTAGCTCTGACACTCCTCCACCCACTATTTCTGAGGATTATATATTTATTCTCAAATATTTGTTACTTGGTTGGTTGGTTAGGTGCTGTCGAGTCAGTATCTGACTCATAGCGACCCTCATAGGGTTTTCAATGGCTGACTGTTTCAAAGTTGATAATGTGACAAGCAACATCTTATAATTCACAGAAACAAAAGCAGTTGGGTTGAGAAATACACAACTAATTATTACAGTTTTACAGTGTCTACAAGGATCATGCCTACCTCCTTAGCTCTATTTTGCATTCCTCTCGCCCTTGAATACTAACTCGCCTTTATCTATAGCATTTCCTGTTCCACTCTGGGGCCTTAGCATACACTCTATGTAAACTTTTTTATTTTTATTTTTTGTAGCGCTAGAAGGTTGAACATGCTATGCAAGTGCTCCACAACTGAGCCACACCTCACCCCTGTTTTGAATTTTTAAATTTGAAACATGGCCCCTATAAGATGCTCAGGCTGTTTCTGGTCTAGAACTCATGATCTTTGGGCTTCAGGCCTCCCAAATTGCTTGGATTATAGGTGTGCACCATAGCACTTAACTGGAGGATGTTTTTTAAGCAGATAAAATAGCATATGCAAAGCCTGGTTCTGTGGATCACTAGTTTGAGGCTAGAGGCAGCCTGTGTAATTTAGTAAAACCTTGCCTAAAAAAAAAAAAGAAAAAAAAAAAGAAAAGAAGAAGAAGGGTGCCAGGGTGTGACCCAGTGGTAGATCACTTGGCTAGCATGTGTGAGGTCCTGAGCTCAACCCCATATTACTGAAAAAAATTCCTCCTGCCCAACCTGCTCATGTTGTCCATGTCTCGCCCATTCTTTAAGCCAAAATTGATATGATCTTTCCAAACAGTTTTCCAATAGCCACACCAACTATGAAAGGTTTCAAGTTATATATTCTTTTCTTCTGGTATACATCTTCCTCATAGTGTGCAATGCAATTATAATTTAAAGTAGTTATACTATTTGTACTGAATACCTTTATTTCTTCCCTCTACACTAATTCCACAAAAGCGAAACAAGGTATGTCATATTTACTCTCTATCTCCAATGAATAAAAATACTTGGCACACACAGACATTCAATGAACATTTATTGAAAGATTAGATGAGGTATAATAATATAATTATCTACAGGTTGCTTGTGAACACAGAGAAGGGATTGGACAATCATGGTAGTTATAAATGGAGGTCAATATATGTAACAGTGCAGTGATAGCTTAGGTGAATCTTAAATAGGAACAGTGAGATGCTAGGAGGACAAGGGTCAGAGGAGGGCATTCCAGACAAAAGGAGGACTATATGCAGAATCAAAAGGTATAAGACAAGGTGGTGTGTGCCAAGAAATAGAACTCACACACCATTTTAGAGGAAAGGAATCCTGTTTGTGATAGTGGTTAGATATGAAGTTGAAGATGTAGGCAGAGATAGACATTAGACATTCCAATTTTCGCACTTTTCACATTAGAGAACGAGGTATGTTAATACTCAAGACTCAGAAGTTTATACTATGTGAGAGAAGTAGTTGTAGAGTTGTTATTTGACCAGATTTCTATTTTAGGGTAGCTCTGACTAAGAGTATGGGCTTGGGAATTCAAGAAAAAGAATGGATCATTACACTGGTGTATAACATGCCGACTTCTAGATTTGCATATAATGTTTGATATTCTGTAATGGTGCAATTATGAATAAACAAGCATTCTTATATATTTGGTATTTACAAATGTGTATATCTTTTGAAATAGAATCCTATTACTGAGGATTTATCCTATACATATGCCCACAAGCATAACAAATAGTATATGTTCAACATTATTCATTGCAATATTGATTTAATAGGATACACAGAATACTTAATCACCTATCAATAAATGTCAAATGTCAAATGTCAATTATCCACATAGAAGAATAATATGAAATGGTAAGAAGAAATGAAAATTAGGCTCATTATTCTCTTGAATTGTTTTTTAGGTTCATCTTTTATAATGAATGTTGGTCCTCAATGTTAGGCTATTTCTCTATGGCTATGATAATGAAGGATTAATAAGCATGCTAAGATAAGTAATCATTAACAGAGACTATAAGGTAGGAACAGAGGGCCTTATCAGTGGAAGGATGAGAATGGGAACTGGGATACCCCTACACTCAAATTTTCTTAGATTGATGCTCACACCGCTTATGTAGACCTTGTCTTCAGACTTAATTTCTTATGTCTTATGTTTCCTGGATTCTTTAAGCTTGGAACTGTTGACTTTATTTTAGAGCACATGCAGTTTCATATAATATAACCCATGGCACTTATTTTTCTATAATTCTAGCAGTGTATATATTAGGTTAAGATGCTAAACAAGTTAAAAAATTCATGGCCAAATATGGAAAAACTGTATAGCATTTCTTACCCTAATCAGCCAGCACATGAAATATGACTTATTTATTGACTTGGCCTTATTAACAGCATAGAAAAGTTGAGAGAATAGGTTTATAATGTTAAGAGAGTCATATAAAGAATATTAGTATTTTTACATTAAAACTAATTTAATAGTTAATCTGTCCATTGATCATTATACATGTTCATAAATTGAACTGGATTTACTTAATCATTAAAAAATCCATTTAAGACTATATATTGTGACCCTACCAAATCTAATGAATTTTCCAGCAATTTTAAACAAATGATACTCTTGCAATTTATAGTTGTTACAAATTCAATATGCAGACATAGGGAATACTGAGTCAATGTGACAACTCATATATTAATTTCTTTATGATAGAAAGAAGTCTATCTGGTGGTCCATCTATCTATCTATCTATCTATCTATCTATCTATCTATCTATCTAATGTCCAAACATCCACCTATTTAGTCATCTCTCTGCCCATGTGTTTATTTACTGATTCACACATCTTTCTATTTGATTTCTGAAATTCTATTAGCCACCCACATATCCCTCTGTCTTTATCTGTACCGAGGCTAAGGGAATATTACACAAAATATTAAGCAAACTTTAACAATATCAGGCAATTGGCTATTAGTGGTTATAGTAGTTCAGTTTTATGAATTAAATGTTTCTTCTCCGTGTAGCTCTCAGAATAAAGATGACCAAAATTATCTTGAAGATAACCTGGCCCTAGTTCAATAGAAAGGAGAAGAGACAGTAAGAGAGAGAAATCAAAATAAAAGTTATAATTTTTAAAATGTTTAAAAAATGCTAGGCATTTTCTATTTTCCAAAAACTATATTTATTAGACACTGCTTAAACAGGTGAGAAATTGCTAAGATCCTTTAGGACCTCTTATTCACAATGTGGCTTTGAATATAAAAATGATACAGTAAACGTGTTATCACATTTATGCTTTACTGCTTAGAAAGTAAACAAATATCCATATTTGTGAGAGAACAACCTAGGTACTGCCTCTAACTAGCAGAGTCTTGTAAAAGTTACTGTATCCTTGGGTCTTAGTTTTCATCCTTTGTAGAACAGGATTATGGATGGAATTCATTGCACCTGAATGTAGGATCCTGTGTGTGTGTGTGTGTGTGTGTGTGTGTGTGTGTGTGTGTGTTCACGTGTATGATTATGATGATAGGAATTTTCCTGAAGTTTACTATTCTGTTTTAAAACTATGGAATCCACTCTAGGGAATATAGAATTTGAAGAGGGAAAATGTTTCCTTATTCTTATCCTAAATGGGTTACAAACATAATAAGTAGCAAATATTTTTACTGACCAAGAGCTTTCCATATCTTTCTGACTTTTGTATTCAAAAGTCATTCATCAACCCTTTGCTAGTAATGAAAATCCTATGGTCACTTTAATTCACAGGGTGCTATACTAGGTGCTGGTGTTTTCATATTTGCTTCTTTTCTTAAACTATTGTGACAGGCTAGGAAGAATCTACCCTTTCTTAGCATATGAGAATGCCTTAAGGGAAAAATGATCAAAGTTGAATGTTCTAAAATGTAGGTCCTTGCACACTGAAATGTTGATTAAGTGCTCTTTATTAAATGCCCTTTATTACATCTTATTTGATGTGGGATAATTACTTTAAACAGAATTCATTGACTGCTGAGGGGTTGATTACAGAAACAATTATGCCATCATAATTGATTTCTTGCGATGGTGTCCCTATGATGACAAAGTGAACGAGAGGGATAAATTAAGAAATATGATCAGTTTGCCTAGACTTAAAGATATGGCTGCTTAGTTTCCTCATAGACTCCTTGACATCTTTATTTCTAAGTGTATAGATCAGTGGGTTGAAGAGGGGAGTGAATATAGTATAAAATACAGAGAGTACTTTGTCTATTGGGAAATTTGTGAAAGGCCACACATAGATGAAAATGCATGGGCCAAAGAAAAGTGTTACAACAGTGAAGTGGGCACTGCAGGTAGAAAGAGCTTTGGAGGACCCACCAGAGGAACGCTTCCGAACGGTGACCAGAATGATAGTGTAGGAGATCAGCAAGAGGATGAAGCACACCAGGGCAATCATGCCACTGGTGGAGATCATGAACACTCCCAGAATGTGTGTGTCTACGCAGGCAAGTTTAATCACCAAAGGGAGGTCACAAAAGAAGCTGTCTATTTCATTCTGGCCACAGAAAGGCAGATTTACAGTAAATGCTAACTGACTCAGAGCATGGATGATGCCCACAATCCAGGAAAGTACCACAAGCCCAATGCATGTTCTCTGACTCATGATGGTTAAATAACGCAGAGGCTTATATATAGCCACATACCTATCAAAGGACATGGAGATCAGCAGGACAATCTCAGCACCTCCTAAGAGATGTAGGAAGAATATCTGGGTTATACAGCCTTCAAAAGAGATGGCCTTATGATCACTGAGGAAGTCTGAAATCATCTTGGGGGTGGCAAAAGAGGCCAGGGACATGTCAATGAATGAGAGATTGCCCAGTAGAAAGTACATGGGGGAGTGAAGGTGTGGCTCTAAAATGATGGTGAGCACAATAAGGATGTTTCCTAGCACAGTGGCTGCATAGACTATAGAGAAAAACACAAAGTAGAAGATCTGGAGTTCTGAAGATCCAGACAGACCCTGTAGTATAAATTCGGTCACAGTTGACTGATTGTTCCAGGCCATTCACTCTGATTTCTTGAAGAACTCTGACATTTCCAGATGAGAAAAGAACTGGGAAAAAATATAACAAATTCAAAGTGAGATTTTTTTGCCTGGAGTGATTTAGTGGCGGTTGACCACCAGATAATTCCTTGTTGTACCCTTGCTAAAATCACAGTGGCCAAGTATTTCCCCCAGTGGCCTTTCCAAATATTTTGAATAATTCAACTAAAGATTAGGCTTTGTAACTTAGCAATTTGTCATATAAATAAACAGCAAATATTCATAAAAGAAATAAAGTATTCAAATATTTACTCCTCAGTTTGAGAAAGGCTTTTTAAATTTCATAGCTGGCTGCCAGTAGGGTTTGAAAGGGAAGGGAGTAACAACCTTTCCTATTATATCATGATGAGTGAAAAGTTGACATGAAGAAGTCTTGAGAATTATGGTAGATTCTAAGTGTGAACACAACAGTGAAAGGAATGTGGTTTCTGTTCTCTGGAAATGTCTAGGAAAAAGGAATTGAACATAAAGAGATGGAAAATGAGTACAGAAAAACATAATCTGTTTCAACTTTCTTATCAATACTGTCCAGAATAAAAATTAAGTAGCCTCTAATTCTTAGTTTTTCATTTCAGTTATGTAGCTATTATGAATGACACTTGTTCTATGTTACAAGTGTTGTGCACTTTTCAAAGGCTGATGAACATATTCTGCTTCAAGCCTGATGGAATTAAATATTCCCAAGTTTGTTTTAAATAGAAAGACTCTGTAAAGTATCATGCAAAGAAGCCATACATTTCTTAACAGCTGGAAATGATTACCTTTCATGACAGAAATTCGAAACACTAAACTCTTCCTGTTTGCAGAGTTCACATGGAACAAATATGATACAGGTTTATACAGAGACAAACAATGGTAATGATAAACATAAAAAGTTTTGCAACATAACATGCTTCAAAAGTTATAACTAGAGTAATTAGGGAAAGCATCTCTCAATGAGATATGAGACTTTACAAAATGCACTGGGAGTCACTTGAAATGACATCCTTAAAATTTGTCACAACACATCTTTCATCTTGCCACTAAACTAAGGTTTTCTTTTTCTTTTGTTTTCTTTATGAAAACTCTATTCTAAGTATTTATTCTAAACAAAATGATCCAAGACTAAACAAACCCAGTTTACATGTTCAATTACCTACTACTCTTTGGCTTTTCATTTTGAAGTTTGGTGCTCTTTCTTTAATTCTGCATTGTTCTTCTGGCTTTACCATTCCTTAGAATTTTAGATGTCTTCTACATCCACTTACCTGTTATTAGAATAGATTTTCACCAGCATAACTCTTGCTTAAATTGGCATACCAGAAACAGCAGTGGCCGGGGATTCAGAAAATGTGATTCATCTCTCCTTAAAGTGTGCAATTGAGTAATTTATGGAGTCACCCAGTGCATATGATTCTTCATATGAAATTAGATGGACTGCTTTAGGTGATTTTAAGATCCTTTCTGCACAGATATCATATTCATATTCAACTAGATCCTAAAAACAGTGACAGCAACTCCACAGTGAACTTGGGTGAACCCTATGCCTAATTTAGAGGAAAGGAAGCCCACAGTCCCTGGAACCTTTGCATTTATAATGTCTGTATTGATATGAATTAATTCAGTGTATTACAGGAATGCCATGAAAAAGGTCACTTGCTGCTTAGGGAATAGACAAATGTTCATTGCAGTGGGAGTTATTAAAATATTCAAGTTGGTTTGGCCAGAGTTAAAAGTGGATTACAGAATGCATGAATGCTCTTAAGTGCTTTGTGGACAGGGCATAAATCTAGTCATGTGGGGAAGACAGAGGGAATAATTTTTTCTCTGAATATATCAAAGATAAAACTACTTGATTTGCAGGGCTGGAAATGTTATCTCCCAGTTCTTCCACTGATAAATGAAGATAAGGCCTGCCTCTCCATATTTGGTGAAAAATTTCCATGATAAATAATAGAATTACTGTTTGTGACTTTAAATTTTTAAATATTCACTTGGATCATTATGGACTAAAAGAAGTGAAAGACACAAAAAATCTGATTTATGAATTCTGACTTTGTAAAAATCAGAAAAATAGCCAGTCAACTTTAGATGTCAGTCACTTATAGATATTTATTAAGAAGAAATATTTGAATGCATGTTTTAGCTCATTCCCATATAGAAAAACTAATAATTTCATGAAACTATATTACATGCCTCTGGTATAACATAAAGAAAATTGGACCTCAGGGATGGAGGCCTGAGTTTATATTTCAGCACAAGACTATATTATTTTACTGAGTATAATGTCTCATTATCATTCTGAGACTCAGTTTCCTCAGTTCTAATGATAGATATAAAACAAAGCATTGGTTTATTATTAAACAGAGAACTATTAAATTAGAGAATAAAAACTAACAACTTTTTATACAAATGGACAAAAGATGTACAAATAGCTATTAACTAAAAGATGTTCAAAGTCTTTCAAATAAAAATATATAAAATTTCACTGTTATTGTTAGATGCTGTTGAGTCTGACTCATAATGACCCTATGTACAACAGAATGAAACACTCCCTGACACTGTGCCATGCCAGGCATTATTGCCAGTGCATCTCTGCTATTCATAGGGTTTTCAATGGCAGATTGTTTCAGAGTGGATTTCCATACCCTACTCCTAGTCTGTAGCATTGGTATTCCCAGGCAGTCTCCCACCCAAGAAGTAACCAGTTCAACCTTGCTTAGCTTCTGAGATCAGGCAGGATCAGATCCCAGGGTGCTATGACTAGTATTAACTATCATATAATAAAATAATTTCTATAAGACAACAAAATTCTAACTGATTAAAAACTCTTCCAGCTGATACTGTAATGTGATAATACCAGAAGGAATGTGGAATGACAATGCTGTGGAGGGGTATTTAACTGTATATGGTGTCTCCTTCCTACTCATAGGTTCCACATCTATTAATTCAACCAATTGTGGATTGAAAATGTTTGAAAAAGTTGCATCCATCCTGATTGCATACAGGTTTCTTTCATCATTATTCTTTAAATAATATGGTACAATTATTTACATGTTGTTATTGTTGTTAGGTGCCGTCGAGTTGGTATCCAACTCATAGCGACCCTGCGTACAATAGGTGAAATATTATTGTCAGTGCTTCTCTGCTGTTCATAGGGTTTTCAATGGCTGATTGGTTTTTGGGAGTGGGTTGCCAGTCCTTCTCCCAAGCCTACAGCACCTAGTGTTCCCAGGTGGTCTCCCATCCAAGTACTAACCAGGCCCAACCCTGCATAGCTTCTGAGATCTGAGGGGATTAGATGCCACAGGGCTATGGCTGCAGGCTTATTATTTACATAGGATGCACATTATATTAAGTATTATAAATAATCTAGAGATGATTTGGCCTAGAAATGATGTGCATAGGTTATATACAAATATTCCATCACCTTACATAAATATATTTAAAAGAAAAAATGAGAGTAGTCAAACTTATAATACTTTGTTCTTACTTGAACAAGAAAATGTTTCTAGAACTGGGCAGGATTCCAGACAAAAAGATAGTTCAAAATATTCCATCCTTACCCACATGTGCAGGTTTTATGTATCTGAGCTTCAAACCTGTAAAAACGTGGGTTCAAGTTCAAGTGTGTGGGGGAGTCACCAGCCAGTGGCTCAGGGTCTTCCCTCGGGACTGGATTGAGTGCCAGTGATGAGGACAGAAAGATGTCTAGAAGCCAGCCACAAAAGAAAAATTAAAACTTTATTGTACAGAAAGATGAACCGGAACAAACAGGAACTGGAGCTGCAGCAATGCTTCTGGCCCTGGGCCCGGAAGCTCTTCTGGTCCTCAGTGATTGGAGGTCTCAGCTGGTCATCTACCTCTGGTGCTGGGTCTGGAGGCTGTTCTCTGTTGATTGAAGATCTCCAATGATCTCCTGCTGATGTTGCTTGTGGTCTTGGCTAGATGTCTTGATGGTAACTTTCTTCTTCTCGTTGGTCTCCATCATGTCATATCTTTGATGTCTCTCTCTCTGTCTCAATCAATTGAAGTTGATGATGCAAGCAAGATGGATGCATGTCTGATCTCTCTTCACCTTATGATGGTTGTGTTGGAGATCTCTCTCAGGGCCTACCCTCTAGGGTTTGTAGTTTAATGGATTTGACCACCATAACTGCTGGCATTTAGGGGATAACCAAATAAATTACAGCGTGTGAGACTGAGCTGGACCAATCAGGGCTGGATGTCCCTTTTTAGCCAACCATGGGGAGATCCTTAATTATCAGTCAGGGGACAAGATGAGGGTTGGGCATAGCCAATCAGGCTGCAGGGGGTTCTGAGCAGGCAGGGGCCATGTTGGCTCACTGGATGCCCAGAGAGACCTGGATGTAGGACAAGGGTCATTGGGCACCATCTTTCCCTGGAGGATAGATGTTAGTCCTCCAGATGGGCTAGGTAGGCCTCTATGGTAGTATCCCTACCTAGGATCCCAATAGGTGTGGGTTCAATATGTTAAAATTTAGAGGGTTCAGGTTTGGTTTGGGTTTGGGTTTAAATCCTGGTGTGATAGCAGGGCTTCAAATGAAACCTGAATCCAAACCTTGAGTCTGTTCCAGTTCACGTATTTTTTAAAAAATTTTATGAATTTGAGCCTGAATGTGGACCCAGTGAAAAACTGGGTTCAGTTTCAGATTTAAATGTTTTTTTTCTGGTATCATTAGCTATTTAAAATTCTTTTAAAGTTAAATTTTTTTTGTCCACCTACACACAATTGAAATTTTAAATATGAACCCGAACCAAACCCAAACATGCACCTGAAACTGAACCTAATTTTTTGTAAGTTTGAAGCTCAGATTCCATTTATATAAAATATCCAGAATAAAGAATGTCATAGATACAGAAAATAGAGTACAGTGTCAAGGACTGGTGGCAGAGGGTGTTGGGTTGTAACTGCTTAATGGACTCAAGACTAGATGTAATGTTGGATAGTGTCATCTTGTGGCATGGAAATAGAAATT
Source organism: Pedetes capensis (assembly GCA_007922755.1). NCBI lineage: Eukaryota > Metazoa > Chordata > Mammalia > Rodentia > Pedetidae > Pedetes > Pedetes capensis. The sequence goes on along the minus strand of VMDO01014021.1, from coordinate 18,290 downwards.
AGACCAAGCCAAATATTACAAATAAGAAAGGTGAAGCTTCTTTATTGGGAATTGAAGGGAGTTAACACTGATCAAAGTGGTCATTAACCTGTTCTACTTAACAGAGGGAACAGCCAGCTTTTTTTAAGGTGAGTTAAAGTTTGGAAATTGAGAATTAGTCAAAGGAATGCTTTCAAAAGATGTTGTTATTGTGCACAAGCATCCTAACTTTGTAATTGATGGGAAAACAGGGCATCAGTTTCATTCAGGAATGGCTTACTTATATCTGGCAGCATCATCTTGCCTAAATCTTGCCTAAATGTCTTAGTCTAAATGTCTTAGTCTGGGTCATATAATAAAGCTCAGTAGTTGTAGGTGCTTAGGTTGGTGAGAAAACACAAGGATGGGATGGAAGAATTATATATTTGCTCTAATGGGCAATAGATCAAGTTTACCCTGTGCTATAGTCTTAGACAAAACATTTATCAAATATTCAACATATCTACATGCAGAGCTGTGTACAGTCTGACTCAGAGGTTGAGACAGACATGATATGAAAGATGGAGATGCCATCTTTAATTACTTATCCATTGGATCTCTATACACTCTAGAAAAGAGTCAATGTTTTTGGTAAAAGTGATCTTCAGGTTACTGTGAAGAAATCTAGTCAACCATCATAGCACACACATCGAGGATAGTATATATTGTAAAAACATTTGAAGTGACTAATATATTCCTGATTTCTATGTCCTGCAAATCTAGTGATTAAGTTAACCAGGAGCAAATGAAGCAAGAGGGCTTGGAATTTTTGTTGCTGCTGTTTTTGTAACAATTCCTCCCTGTTTTCATATTTGCATAGTCATCTTGATCCCCATTTGTTTTTAGCTTGTTGTTGTTGGAGTCTAACTCATAGTGACCCTACTTAGAACAGGTGAAACAGTATTGTTGGTGCTTCTCTGCTATTCAGAGGGTTTTCAATGGCTGTTTCTTTGGAGGAAGGCTACCAGGTCCTTCTCCCAATCCTATAGTACCTGGTGTTCCCAGGTGGTTTCACATCCAAGTACTAACCAGGCTTGACCTTGCTTAGCTTCTGATATCTGATGGAATTGGTTGCTACAGTGGTACACTGCAGGCATTTTTAGCTTAGTTTAGTTATAAGGGACTTTTAGTCTGTAAACATTTTGGCCTTGGGACCTAATTTAGTATTTTATGAAAAAATTGTTGAAAGTGTACTTTAATGGATAACAGGATCAGGGCCCAGACTTTACTTGCCTTTTGTCCCCTTGTGGTGATTCCTGTTTAAGGTAGTGATTATGGTTATACATTATGATTATACTAAATGCCACTAATGGTACATTTTATATATCTTTTCCCAGAATAAAAAAGTAAGGGAAAAACATCCAAATATATACAAAGAAGAAAATAAATTATCTCCTTATTCTCTCTCCTTGAGGTAATCAATGCTTAAGAGCCTGATATGCTTTGCTGTAATTTAATTTTATGAAGTTAAGATCATGTAACATACATTATCAATTTTCATTTGACGTGATAGTACATTGTGAACACATTTTAATGTCAGTAAATTGAAATTAATTATTTTGGTGATAGCAGCATTTTAATGGATATTCTGTAATATGATTTCTTTACTGATAGGCAATTAGATTTTTTCTTTAGCTTTTCAAAACCTACTTGGTGAATTTAAACTATCCTTATAGATAATCTCAGGGAGATTATTTTTACAAATTGATTCCCAAAAGAAAAGTTGAGGACATCAGCATGATTGATGACTGCAGGTGGTTGCTACATTTCTCTCCACATGAAAAGGACCAAAGCATGGAAAAACCTTAGCTATTTCAATGCAGTGTCTGGGGTAGAGACCCAGAGAGCAGTGGGAGTGTGACAGATGCTGTAGACCATGGAGACATACAGTGGTCTTATAAATAAAGGAAGTAACCACATAGAGTGAACCATTTTGTCTTTCTAGAGATTAACCTTGAGCCAAAATCAAGTTCAGTGAGCAGAAAAGAGTAGGCAGGAGCCCCCCAACAGTCCCCATTAATGTCATGGCTCCTGAAGTGTTTGCTGCTGAGGAAGCCTATAGCCATCTCTTTCCCAGAGAGGCAGAACACAGCCTAAACTGCCCTCACCCACTCAGACCCCTGCTGTATAGACCCAATTTAAGACTGCACCTACCTAGAGTCCTAAGAAGCAGCTGAGTGTCTACCACAATTCCAGTTCTACAAACTGGCCATGTGTCCCATCCATGCATCTTCAGCCCAAGAAGCATCTGGGAAACCCACTTTGAGGCTCCAGGAGAACAGAAGTGTCCTTGGCCATCCACCTTGGGCCCAGAAAGCAGCTGCATAGCCTGTCCTCAGCTGACCAGCTCCCTGAAGCCCCATGAAGGTACCCATGCAGCCCTTAGATACTAATAGGTACCCCACCTGGGCTCCCCAATGTGTCCCATCCTCTGATGGGCACTCAGATACTGATAGGTCCCCCACTCTTAATACTGGGGACACTGCACCAAGCCTACCAGGTCCTGACAGAGTGGTCCTGACCTTGTGCAGCCCTCAGGAACTGATGAGTGTCCTGCCTCTGCTACTATGCCAGCTTTGACTCACCTGCACAGGTCCATGAGAGCAACCTTGCTCCACAGAGCAGCCCATGGGAACTAATGTGTACTCTGTACCTGTATCCTGGTGCACTGTTCCCAGAGCCACTGGCAAACCCACCTCACCTAAAAGATTTACACCCCAAATGGTGGAACAATCCCACCAAAACATTACATCTTGGCCACTGAGGCATGCTCAGGCATTATTGGTGTGGATTACAGCTAAAGAAGCTACATGGACACTATAGTACCATCCATGAAATACAAGAGCAGACAGACAGACAGCCTAACCAAACTGGGAGCACAGTTCATTACCTGAATGAAAAATTCAACAAAGAACATTGTTGCTGTTAGATGCCATCAAGTTGGTGTCCAAGTCTTAGCAACCCTATGTACAACGGGTGAAACAGTATTTTTAGTGCTTCTCTGCTATTCATAGGATTTTCAATGGCTGATTATTTGGGAGGAGTGGGTTACTGGGTCTTTATCCCAAGCCTATAGCACCTGGTGTTCCCAGACAGTCTCCCATCCAAGTACTAACCAGGCCTGACCCTGCTTAGCTTCTGAGATCTGATGGGATTGGATGCCACAATTGTATGGCTGCAGGCTCAACAAAGATAGAGATCATAAAAAAGACCTGGAAAGAAATCTTGGAAGCAAAGAACTCAATAAATAAAATAAAAAGTTGGGAGTTTCAATAACAGATTAGATCAGGTAGAATAAGGAATTTCTGAGCCGTGAAGACAGATCTTTCAAAAAACTCAAAGAAAAAAATTAAAATATGAGGAAGCCTATGAGACATATAAGTCATTGGTATGTGAGTATACTTCACATAGTGGGTGTTTTAGAGGAAGAGAAGGAAAAAGGCATAACAAATCTATTCAATGAACAATAGCTAAAAACTTCCCAGATCTGAGGAAAGATATTAATATCCAGATCTAGTAAGCTCAAAAACCCTTAACATAATTGATTAAATTTTTTCTCTGATGCATATTATAGTCAAAAATTTAACAGTCCAAGACAAAAGGAAAATCCTGAAAGCAGCAGGAGAAAAGCCTCAAGTTGCATATAAGGGAATGACTATTACATTAATAATGGACTTTTCAGCAGAAATGTATTAGGTTAGGAGAGAACGAGATGGTGAAAAGTCCTGAAGGAAAAAGAAACATACCATCTAAAAATAAAATACCTAGGCATAAACTTAATTAAAGATGTTAAAGATGTCTACAGTGAAAACTATGAAGCACTGAAGAATTTATCACAAAGATACGTACACATTCAAACCACAGCACTGTTCACAATGGTCAAGATATGGAATGAGCATAGATATCCCTCAAGAGATTAATGGGTAAAAGAAATGTTATATATATATATATATATATATATATATATATATATGTCTCCATAAAAATGAAATTATATCATATGAAGGAAAATGGATGGAACTGGAGACCATGGTATTAAACAAAATAAGTCAGATTCAGAAAATCGTACCTTTTTCCTCTTATATGTGGAACTTTGATTTGACAAAATATATATATGTGGGACTGGAAAGTAAAAGGGGGGCCACTTGGAGGAGGGGAAAGAGGAAAAAGGAGAGGCAATTAAGGATAAGAGAAAATTACTGTATACAATATAATTCTATGAAAATGCCATAATGAAACTTGGGGGCACCTAACAACAACAACAAAAAAAAACAATTAAAATTTTTTAAAATAAGAATTAAGGAGAGAAAGGGTACAAAATACTACAAGATAGAAAGATCTCCCATAATCATGGATCAGCAGAATTAATAATATGAAAATGTTCATATTACTAAAGACAATATACAAATTTGATGCAATCTCCACAAAAATCCCAATGACATTCTTTACAGAATGTAGAAAAAAGTCCTAAATTCATATGAAAACACAAAATACCCCAAATAGCGAAGAAATCTTGAGAAAAAAGTGCAAAGCTGGAAGTTTCACAACACCTGAATTCAAACTATAGTATAGAGCCATAGTATTACAAACAGCATGTACCAGGACAAAAACAGACATACAGATTAATGGAATAGAATAAAAGATTCAGAAATAATTCCAATCAGTCACAACCATTTGATTCTTGGCAAAAGAGCCAAAAACATTCATTGGCAAAAATACAGCCTCTTTAACAAGTGGTCTGGGAAAACTGGATATCCACATGCAGAAGATTGAAACTGGATCCCTATATCTCAGCCTGTACAAAAATAAACTCAAAATGGATCAAAGACCTTTATGTAATACCTGAAACTTTAAACATATTAGAAGAAAGCACAGAAAAACACTTCATGATAAAGGTCATGACAATGACTTTCTGAATAAGACTCCAATAGTTAGAAAACGAAAGCAAGAATTTGCAAAAGGGATTGCATCAAACTAAAAGTCTTCTACACAAAAAAGTAAACAATCAATAGGATGGAGAGATAGCCTACTGAATTGGAGAAAATTTTTGCCGGCTGAATTAAAATTGCATTAAGATTCCACCTCACTCTGGTGAAAGTGGCTATCATCAATAAAATGAATAATAAAAAATGCTGACTAGAATGTAGGGAAAAAAGAACCCTTATTCATTGCTGATGGGAATGTAAATTAGTGAATTCACTATGGAAATCAGTATGGGGGTTCCTAAAAAAATTAAAAATAGAATTTCCACATGATCCAGCTTTACCACTTCTGGTTATACATCCCAAAGAACCAAAGTCAGCATAATATAAAGATGCCTGAATATCCATACTTATCATGACACTATTCACAATAGCCAAATTATGGAATCAGTCTAAGTGCCCATCAAAAGATGAATAGATAAAGAAAATGTATTGTATATACACAATGGAGTTTTACCTAGGTATAAAAAAGAATGAAAATATGTCATTTTCTAGAAATTGGATGGAATTGGAGATTATAATGTTAGTGAAATAAAATAATCCCACAAAGACAAGTATTACTTGTTTTATCTCATGGTAGAACTGGGGGGGGGGCAGTGATATGAAAGCAAAAGAGATGGAAGGAGAAGAGAAAAAGGAGGAGAGAAGGGCAGATAACAAAGAATAATAGAGACAGTGAATATGATCAAAATACATTATATGCATGCATGGAAATGTCATGATATAATTCCTTACTTGGAACTATTAATATATGCTAATTTACTCATGGTGCTAGGGTATATCTCAATTGGTAGAATGCCACTCCAAAGTCTCTGAGGCCCTGGGTTTGATCCTCAGCACTGCAAAAACTGGAGGAGGACTTGGTAGCCCACTCCCTAAGCAATCTCAAAACAATCCAGTGAAAACTTGACGAGTCACTATGAGTCTGACATGACTCAATTGCACCTAACAACAACAATTTACTCATGGCATGGTATTTTCAGTCACATCATACAGTTGTGAAAGCTGGACAATGAATAAGAGAGACAGGAGAAGAATTGGTGCTTTTCAACTATGATACTGGACACAAATGTTGATTATGGATTGCCAAAAGAACCAACAGATCTGCCGTAGAAGAAGTGCAACAAGAATGTTCCTTGGTAGCCAAGATGGCTAGACTGCATCTTACATATTTTGGACATGTAGTCAGGAGTGACCAATCCCTGGAGAAGGACCTCATGTTTGGAAGCATGACAGGTCAATGAAAAAAGGGAAGACCAACTAGATGAACTGACATAAGTGGCTGCAACAATGAGCTTAAACATTTAAAAAGACTGTGTGCCTGGCACAGTCAGGTAGTATTTTATTCTATTGTACATAAGATCACTATGAGTCAGACTTGATTCAGTGCCACCTAACAACAAACAATTATAAAGAATACTATACCCAGAGAAGCCACCTTTCATCAGTGAAGGAAAAAAAAAAACTTTAAAAGACAAATAATTCCCAACCATGGTGCACTGGTGGATGTCTATAATCCCAGAGATTCAGGAAGTAGAGACAGGAGGATCACAGGTTTGAGGCCAGAGGCAGCCTGTATAACCTAGTGAGGCTCTGTCTCAATTTAAAAAGTGGGGGCTGGGAGTGTAGCTCGGTGGTGAAGCCCTTCAAAGCATGTTTGAGGCCCTGGTCTCTTCCCCTCACAATACTGCAAAATAAAAAAAAATAAGCAAATCTAGAGGATGTGGCACATGTTTATAATTCCAATGACTCAGGAGGTTGAGGCAAGAGGATTGCAAGTTCGATGCCAGAGCCACTCTGTGCAACTTAGTGAGACCAAGTTTCAAAATAAAAATAAAAATGGGGCAGATGGTGCAGCTCAGTGGTAGATCACTTGCCTAAGATTCATGAAACACTGGGTTTAACTTGCCAATACTCCAATCAATCAACCAATTAACCAATCAATAAAAGACAAGCAACACCTAAGGGAAGCCATCACAATTGGACAATCCATATATATATATGAAATCCTTCAGTGAGTTTTACAGTAGAAATGAAAGGTTGATAACTACCATCATGAAAATGTGAAAGTACAAAACTCACTAGCAGAGAAGATACACAAAACTGCAAAGAAAATCACAAAACTGCAAAGATGAACAAGAGGTAATGAAGGAAAAAAGGATATACAAGACAATGAAAAAACTTAACAAAATAACAGGAGTATGTACTTAATAATACCCTTGAATTCAAATGGGTTACTTTATCTGTTAAAAATTTTAGACTCCCTGACCCCATGAAAAGATGCAGTGATATGCTGCCTCTAAGAAATTCACTTCAACAAACAAGGAAACAACAACCACAACAAAAAGAAATTCTCTTCTCCAGTAAAGACACATAGACAAGGTAAAGGGATAGAAAAGCATGCATCATGCAAATTGAAACCAAAAGTGAGCAGGAGTAACTATATTTGTATCAGTTAAAATAGACTTTAGGTCAAAAACCGTAAAAAGAGGCAGAAGATCACTAAGTGATGATCAAAGGATCAACTCAACAAAAGGAAGTAACAATTTTAAGCAGATACAGACTTAATGATGAAACACTCAATTACGTGAAGCAAACATTATTAGATCTAAAAAGGGATAGACTCCAATACATTAATATTTGGTGATTTCAATACTCTACTTTGAGCAATGGACAGGTAATATGGGTAAAAAGTTAATGAAGAAATATTGGAGGTCACCTATTCTATAAACTGAGGGGACTTAACAGACATTTACAGAACATTTCGTTCAACAACTGCAAAATTCACACTTTTTTTTCTGATTAACACATGGAACATTCCAGGATTCTTCCTATCACAAAGCAAATCTTATTATTTTTTAGAAATTGAAATTAAGTGATGTGTCTTTTCTGTCCATAATGGAATAAAACTATGTTATCAATGGCAAACAAGGAAAAGAGGACCTTGAGAAATTACATGAGTATACGAAAGTTATATGATGCCCTTGAATGATTAACGGATCAATACAGAAACCAAAAGGGATATTAAAATGCCATAATGAAATCTACTAATTTGTATAATTAATATGTGGGTGCCCGAACCCCATGGGGGACTGGCAAACCCAACCAACAGAGTCAAGGACGGGTGGCTTCGGGATGTCTTTAGCACAGATTTTATTGTACAGCTCCTGTTAAAGAGATAAAGCCTTCAAGCCCACCCTTTGGGATAGCTGAAGTGTCATGGCTCTTAAGTGTTAAGCTCCAGGGTCGCTACGGATACTGTTGGGGTCTGCTCTGGCCCGGCAAAAGACCATGGAGCTTCACCACAACATCAGTACGCTCAGGGACCCTCGGGGGCAGGCAAGAGCTGGTTGGTGGCACCAAGATAGACCTTGGGAGGCCTTCTTATATAAAACATACAGGAACTTTTTAAGCTACTCCTTCGTAGGAGAGCCTAAAGCTTTCTAGCCAACAGCACAGGTTACTGCTGCTACGATGGAATAACACCTCTGTATCAAAGTGACAAACAGCTCTGATGTCCTCGCTGGCTGCACCAATGGTCCATTGATGTTGCCTCTTGCTGGTCTTCTTCTCCTCCCTGGAGTGGGGGGATTGAGAACTCTTCTGGGCTTGCTTGTGGTCTTCTTTCTTGAGTCTCAGAGTCTTCCCTCTCCGTGGCTTGATTTAAGGTCTGGATGATCAAAGTGGTGAAGTCAGGTGTAGGGCATGACAATCAGAGTCAAGGTGGTTGGGAAGAAAGAAATGAAAGGACACCTGGGGTAATAAGTCATCTGCTTACATACACTCTAGGTGGGGGTGTGGACCAGGGTGCAACCAATCTGAGAGCGGCTTGTGTCAGGAGGAGCAGCTCTCTGTGTGAGGGGTGGGAAAAGTGCACTTACAATTGTGGAGGAGTTAGGTGTAGGCTGGACCAATCACTGAGCTTTCCTTAGTCACCAATTGGATAGCTCTGGGTGGACAATCAGGCTGAAAAAGGCCACACCAGAGCTGGGCTGTTTGGGGCCATCTTAGATCACTTGATGGGAGGGGTAGGAGTAGAGTAGGTAAAAGGTGAACTGGGACTTGGGTAGCCATATTGGCTCTTAGGGAGTCAAATAGGTCCCAGTTCAGGTTCCTGGGTTAAGTAAGGGTAACCAGAGATGCGAGGAACAGAACAGAATCTGGAGAGGGCTCAGACCTTGGCCAAGACCAAGTGGGCCTCAGTCCTGGCACCCTCCCAGTCCACCTTGGGAGTGTCCAGATAATTCCCTACAAATATGCAAATAAAAAAGTTTTAAAATATTGAAACAAATGAAAATGGAGATATAGTATATCACAACCCATGGGATACAGTAAAAACAGTATTAAGAAAAATTTATAGCAGGAAGTGTCTACATGACATAATGAAAGACTTCATATAAAGTACCTACTGATGCAACACAAGGGGCTAGAAAAGCAAGAATAGGTAAAACTGGAAATTAGAAGGAAAAAAATACCAAAGATCAGAGAAGAAATAAATGAAATAGACAAAAATATTATAAAAACATCAATGAAATAAAAGTTGTTTTTGAAAAGGCAAATGAAATTAACAAACCTTTAAACAAACCAAGAAACTAGAGAGAAGAACTAAATAAATGAAATCTGAGGTGAAAAGGAAACTTTACAACTGATACCATAGAAATATAAAGGATCATTAAGGAGTATTTTGAACAAATATATGCTAACAAATTGGAAGATCAAAGGAAAGAAAATTTATGGACAACATGTAAGCTAACAAAATTGAACCATGAAGAAAGAAATCTGAACAGATCAATAATGAGTAATGAGATTGAATCAATAATAATTTTTAAAAAGTCAAAATAAAAAAAGTTTAACTGCTAAATTTTACCATATTTTCAAAGAACACCAATTCCTCTCAAAATACTTCAAAATATTAAAAGATTGCTGATTCTACAAGGCCAACATTACACTGATACAAAAACCAGATAAGTACATAACATAAAGGAAAACTGTAGACCAATATTCCTGTGTCAATATTTCTAAAAATGCAGAAATTCCCAGCAAAAGGCTAACCAATTGAATCCAATAGCACAGCAAGGAGATTGATGCCATGATCAAGTAGGGTTTATCCCCAGTAATGTAAGGATGAATCAATATGTGCAAATTGATAAACATAATAATCACATCAACAGAATGAAAGGCAGAAAACATATGGCTATCTCAATAGATACAGAAAAATGATAAAAATTAAACACTCATAATAAAAACCCTCAACAAATTACATGTGGAAGACACATATCTCAACACAATTAAGGCTATATGTAATGAACTCACAGCCAACATTATCTTGAATTGGGAAAAGCTGAAATTATTTCCTCTAAGAACAGAACCAAAGCAAAGATATTTGCTTTTATCACACTTATTCAACATACAATTGGAAGTATTAGCTAGAATAATAAGGCAAGACAGGAAAATGAAAGGCATCCAAATTGGATAGGAAGAAGTCAAATTATTCCTGTTTATGGATGACATGATTTCATATATAGAAATATATAAAAAGTATTGTGAAAATTGTTAGAACTGACAAATTTAGCAAAGTTGCAGGATACAAACTCAACATACAAAACGCAGTGACAATTTATACACCTATCATGAACTTTCTGAAAAAGAAATTAAGAAAGCAATCCCATTATAATAGCTAACCCTCCAAAATAATAAAATATCTAGGATTAAATTTAATGAAAGGAGTGATCTTTACAATGAAAATTACAAAACACTGATGAAAAATACTGAAGAAGACACAAAATTGGATAGACTTCCCATGCTTAAGTATTAATTGTTGTTGATAGGTGCTGTCGAGTCAGTATCTGACTCATAGCTACCTTCATAGGGTTTTCAATGGCTGACTGTTTCAGGATTGCCTTGGGAGTGGATTGCCAGGTCCTTCTCCCATTTTTGCGGTGCTGGGAATTGAACTCAGGGCCTCAGAGAGTGCAGCGCAGCGCTCTACCAACTGAGCTAAATCCCAGCCCCTAAGTATTAAAAGAACTAATATTATTAAAACATCCATACTACCCAATGTAATTTATAGATTCAGTCAGATGCAATCCCTATCCCTATCAAATCCCTGTCAAAACACCAATGTCATTCATCACAGAAGTAGAAAAAAATCCTAAAATTCATATGGTACCATTGTTGTTGTAAGGTGCCGTCGAGTCAGTATCCGACTCATAGCGACCCTCTGTACAACAGGAGAAACACTACTGTCAGTGCTTCTCTGCTGTTCTTAGGGTTTTCAATGGCAGATTGATTTTTGGGAGGGGGTTGCCAGGTCCTTCTCCCAAGCCTACATCTTCTCGTGTTCCCAGGCGGTCTCCCATCCAGGTACTAACCAGCCCCGACCCTGCTTAGCTTCCGAGATCTGACGGGATCGGATGCCACAGGGCTACAGCTGCAGGCGTGTGGTACCATAGAAGACCCCAAATAGCCAAAGCAATCTTGAACAAAAAGAAAAAGGGTGAATGCTTCAAAATATTTGACCTCAATATATACTACAAACTCTGATAACCAAGATAGCATGGTATTGGCATTAAAATACAAAACAAAACAAAACAAAACAAAACACAAAAAACAGAGCCCAGCATGATGGCACAGGGCTATAATGTCAGAACTCAGAAGGCAAATTTAGGAAGATCATGAGTTTGAGGTTAGCCTCGGCCGCACAGCCAGATCCCTTTCTGAAAAAAACATAGAACAATGAAACAAACCAGAGAACTCAGAATAAGTCTGCACATCTGCAGCCTAATGATTTTATTGATCTTAGATAAACTTATCCAAAGCATATTTGGAGAAAATACCACCTCTTCAATAAATAGGGTTTGGCAAGCTCAGAAAGAGAAATACCACATCTTCTCACTCATAGGTGGGAGCAAAATCAAAATTATAAGAAGGAAAAAATCCTATGCAGAGGTCAGAACATAATAAAAAAAAAGCTAAGAACGGCATTACTATAGATGGTCTAGAAAATTTATGTAATAGTTCTGACAATGTAAAAAGAAAGTTCACTACAGAAAAAGTTTCTATCTTAAACAGAACTGGAACCCAAGGATATATAGAAAAATATTACTGGAAGAAGACAAGTAAATGGAATAGAAGTCTTTGGTGGCGGGGGGAATGGGGGGAGGAAGCGCACAAGAGGGTAACGGGGAACTTATATGTATAATGTACAACAAAATGCATATATGGAAATTTCATGATGAAAAGCATGTCAGAATGAATCACATTAAGGTATACATTAAAAAGTTCCAATAAAAATAAATGAATAAATAAATAAATAAATAAATAAATAGTGTTTGGGAAGCTTGTATATCCACATGTATGCTAAAACAAGACTCCCTTTCACTCACCATACACAAAAGTCACCTCCAAATTCATCAAAGACCTAATCCTAAGACATGAACCTATGAAATTAGTAGAAGACAACATAAGGGATACATTTCAATACATTGGAATGGGGAACATTGCTTTGAATATTCTCATAGAAGCACAGGAAACAAAACAAAAGTCGAAAAATGGTGTTATATGAAACTTAGAAACGTCTGCACAGTAAAGGAAGTAATCAGCAGAATGAAGAAACAATCTGAAGAATGAGAGTAAATACTTTCCAACCACTCACCTATCAAGAAATTAATATTCAGAATACACCAGGAATCCAGAAAATTCAACAACAAACAACTGAATAGTCCAATTTAAAATCAGTAAATGATCTGAAGAGGCTTCTCTCAAAAGAGGTTATATAGGTGGCCAGAATGCATATGAAGAATGTTTGACACCACCCATCATCAGGGAAGTGCAAACAAAAACCACAATGAGATAACTATCTCACCTCAGTGTAAGAAGTTATAATTAAAAAGAGAAAAAAATAACAAATGCTGGTCAGGATACAGAAAAACAGGAAATCCTAGAAATTGTTGGTTGGAACGCAAAATGGCATAGCCATCATGGAAAATAGTATGGAAGCTCCTCACAAAACTAAAAATAAAACTACTGTATGATGTTGTTAACCCACTACAGTGTGTGTATCCAACAAAAAGAAAATCAGTTTGTGTAAATGATCGTTGTACTCACTCCAATGCTTATGGCCTCACTATTCATAATAGCCAAGATATGGAATATATCAAGATGTCCATTAATATGTGAATGTTTTTAATCAATATAAAACTACTCATGTCTGTTACTAAAATTCTCATTTTATTAATCATGATCACATTCACATTTCTAATACCTTAGCCAAAGTTATCTCCTTATACCTATTTTGACAATCCCTCATTTTAAATTTTTCTTTTTTCAGAATTATCTACATAAATCCATACAAAATACTGCTTTAAAACCATCATAACCATGTATACAATTTTACGATAGCCCTTTATTATCTTTTATAACAAGTTACAGATTTTAGAATGGTATTCTTGTTTCATCATGTCACCAAGTATCTTTTGCTTCAGTTGCAAGTAAGTTGCAATGGTTTTCTCCACATCCTTCTTCTTTCCTGTCAATCAAAACTTTAGGTTTCATTCTGTCAAGTTTATGACAATTGTCCTTAAAGGACACTTTCTTGACTTATTCAGCACATTGTACATTTTCCTTCAGCTAAATTTCAGTTCACTCATAATACCTGAGCACTTCCTGCACACTAGATTTCTTTGGTTGCATTTTTACCAAATATTTAAAGAATATCTCTAAAAATATTCAATATCTCTAAAGAACTAAATTACTTGAAGCAGTGGCAAATGTTTTTGGGTTTTATTCTCTATTACTTCTAGTACAGAGTTAGATGATTGAGAATGCTTATCAAAATTAGTTGACTCGGTATTTCCTGCTGCCTTATGATCATTTTTCCAACTTCCATTTCCCCAATATGTCAGGTCCAGGTGAAAACAATCATTGTAAATTCCCATAAGATGCTTGAAATGTCTCCCCTTTGTGAACTCACTTATACTATTATTGTGGTTTAATAAATCCCATTGCAAAATAATTTCTTGGTCAATTCCCAAGTCCCTACAACATCCATTTTATCTCCAGCTGCTAAGCAACTGATTCAACTAGGTCTGCTTCCTTTGATTTCTGTCAGAAGTCTGCTTAACAGTGAATAATCTAAAGCCATGATTCTGCCATAGACCTGGTAAGCAAAGGTGTATTACAAACGATTGCTACTGAAAGATATTAAGTACTTGCCCTTTCCACTCCCATAACCTAATTCATATGCCATGGAGCTAAGAATCAATAAAATAGTATAGGTATCTTGACATATACCAAAGGAGAATTCAAATGAGTGGACCAAAAGAGATTGATTTTGGAACTGTTTCTCATAAAAGTGATATGGTATATCCTTTAGAACACAAGAATGACTTTTTAAATTGTATTATTACAAATTATTTGTGGGAGGAGAACACTCATTCTAGTGAAAAGAAAATTGTGACCAAAAGCCATTGGATGCTTTTTCTTTGGCTCAATGACTGTATTGTGGTAAACTTGATAACCAATCTTCTTCCCTGAGTGTCAGCAAAACTGATTTTCTACAAGGTGTGATCAAAAGATACAGTTAATGCTTAAATTAAAAATAATTACAGAAAAAGACACATTTCCATTACTGCTCCCCTCCCAAAATACTCAAATACACTCCATCATTCTTGCCCCTTTCTGAAGCAGTTCTGGAAGTCCTCTTCATGACTGTGTTTACTTGTGCTGCCACGGCTGCCTCAATGTCCTGAACTGATTCAACATATTTACCTTTCACGGTCATTTGACTTTGGGGAAGAGTCAGAAGTTGCACGACACCAGATCTGGTGAATAAGGTGGACAACAACATACTGTTAATGTTTTTATTTGATAGAAATTGCCATACCAGAAGCAACGTGTGACATGGAGTACTGTCATGATCAAGATGAAACTAAAGATATTATCAAAAGAAGAAGCCCACAACTCCTTCAGAAAGTGGCAAGAATGATGTGATAATTGTGTTTGAGGCCAGAGGAAGTATTTTGAGGGGGATTAATGGCAATGTGTCTTTTACTGTAATAATTTTTTTTTAAATTTAAACATTCATTGTATTTTTTGATTGCACCCTGTATGGGTTTCTGTTGGGTTTCAACCAGGAAAATTTATCAGTAAATGTGTTAACAGTTCTCTGGAAATTTATAACTGTTCTACAATTATTCTTTCAGGTCACATTATAATGTTGCTTAAAAATTCTTGTTGTTGTTAGGTGTCGAGTCAGTGTCTGGCTCCTAGCAACCCTACATACAACAGGGGAAGCTGTATTGTTAGTGCTTCTCTGCTGTTCCTAGAGTTTTCAATGGCTAATTGCTTTAGGGGAGTGGGTTGCCGGGTCCTTCTCCCAAGCCTACAGCACCTGGTATTCCCAGGTGGTCTCCCATTCAAGTACTAACCAGCTTGAGCCTGATTAGCTTCCAAGATCTGAGGGGATCTGACACCACAGTGGTAAGACTGTAGGCTTAAAAATTCTTAGATGTGATATAATTTTTATATGTTTCTTAAGCAAGGATGTCTTTATGGGTAAATTCTAAATAACTAAACATGTATATATGTAGGTATATGTGTTTAACATATTGTCAGCATAAAGTAAGTGCTTATTAAATATTATCTATTATTATTAGGATTATATAGAAAAATGGAAGGACAAGTGTGTAGATAGGTCTGTTTGTAACATTTTCATTTGATTGTCATTTAGTACCATAAATATGTTATTTTGAATCCATACGACTTAAGGGGTAGTTTGCTATATCTCTAATATCTCTATAATTTTCTTTCAAATAATATACCAAATCAGAAGGATGGACAGAATAGAAAGGTTAAGCTTTCATATAAGAAACAGAGTCTATAAAAGTCGATTCTTAGAAATGGAGCTTTTTTGATCTGGTGTGGGGTTGCACACCTGTAATTTGAGCACTCCAGAGGTGGAAGCAAGGAGATTGCCAGTTCTGGGCCATCCTGGGCTTTGTAGCAAGACCCTGTCTCAAACAAGGGCTTTTGTTTCAATTAAACCATCCTTTCTCTTAATGTTTCTGCTTTTATGCAGGCTTCTACCTATGAATCAAGACAATGGATGTGGCCAATAAGTCTACTGTGTCTGAATTTGTATTGCTGGGGCTCTCTAATTCCTGGGAACTGCAAATATTTTTCTTTGTGGTGTTTTCATTATTTTATATGGCAGCAATGGTGGGGAACAGTTTCATTGTCATCACAGTTATAGCTGACTCTCACCTACACTCTCCAATGTACTTCCTGCTCACCAATCTTTCCATCATTGATATGTCTCTTGCTTCCTTTGCCACTCCCAAAATGATTACAGATTATCTAACTGGTCAGAAAACTATCTCTTTTGATGGCTGTATCACCCAGATATTCTTTCTCCACCTTTTCACTGGTACTGAGATTGTTCTACTAATGGCTATGTCTTTTGATAGGTATATTGCAATTTGTAAACCCCTGCACTATGCTTCAATCATTAGTCCCCAGGTGTGCATTGCCCTTGTAGTAGCTTCCTGGGTTGTGGGAATCATGCACTCCATGAGCCAGGTTGTATTTGCCCTCACGTTACCATTTTGTGGTCCCAATAAGGTAGATAGCTTTTTCTGTGACCTTCCTGTGATATTCCAGCTGGCTTGTGTGGATACTTATGTTCTGGGCCTCTTTATGATCTCAACAAGTGGCATAATCGCTTTGTCTTGCTTTATTCTTTTATTTAATTCATACGTTATTTTGTTAGTTACTCTCAAGCATCACTCTTCTGGAAGATCACCTAAGGCTCTTTCTACCTGCACAGCTCATTTCATTGTTGTCTTCATGTTCTTTGGGCCATGCATTTTCATCTACATGTGGCCACAAAATAGCTTTGTGATAGAAAAGATCTTGTCTGTATTTTATACCATCTTTACTCCCATTCTGAACCCAGTAATCTATACTTTGAGAAATAGAGAAGTAAAGACAGCCATGAGGAAACTAAAAAATAAGTTTCTAAATTCCAACAGGGCAACTCCCTCTCATTCTTTCTAGTTTTAACTGCCTAGGCCCGAAGAGTCAGTTTTTGTGACACAAAGCATTGGTCACAGTGCTGTGTGCAGCTCTTGTTTCTAGTCTTTAGATTAAATTGAAATTGCCAAGAATTTATGAGGGGACAAGGCCAGTGTATTTTACAATTCTTTTCATGCACGTGTTCAAAATACACTTGAAATTTCAGAAAAGGAAGTTAATACAAATGATTTCTTCCAAAAACAAAGACATCTATAAAAATACCAGGGATGACTGTTCAATTAGGGTATTCAATATCAAGAATCAGTTCATTGGAAAAGATGATCAAAGTATGAGAAAAGGAAGCATAGATAAAAGGCAAACTAGAGGATTATGATAGTTTCATATAATTAGCAACTGGGTAATTCAGAGATTGCCCTTAAAAACATCAAATTAGTAAGATTTCTATAATCCTTAGGAACCCCAGACTGCTGTAGGAAATTAGCTTCTGCCCAAAGAGCAGTGATTTTCCACATACATTCCTGAGCCATTCCTACTTACTATTTAAATCAACTGGGATCTCTATTATAAGGAAAACCCTGGGATACATTTCATTGCAAGTGTCCATGAGATAAAAAGAAGATGATGTAACTGTGGAGTCTCCATCAACCACTTTCAGCTAATAAACGCAACAAAGCTATTACAGTATCTCTTTTTGATAATTCAGAATGTAAACATAAGTGAAAAATTCTGGAAACCAAAAAATATTTCTGAAATCAGTTGAAAATCAGTGCACTTTGTTTTGTAAAGGTACTGTGGAAGCTTAATGTTTAAGAAGTTAAAAGTGGCATCAAATTAAGAAATATCCTTATGATAATTGAATTAATGGAAAATTTATACTTTAGTTTTGAAGCATAATAGTGCTTTAAATTTTGGTTACAGAATTTTTTACATTTAAATTTTTATAAAAATAAATTTGTACTTAGTAATACAAGATCAATGTAAGGAGCATGTTTTTGCATACTAAAAACATTCCTTACTGCTTTAAATATTAGCTTTCAGGTACACAAAGCATCACTACCACCTGCTGGTTGTTACTCAAATTGCAAGTATTGAAATCCCTGGGAAATACTGTAATTCTCTGGGTACTTTGCTTTGTAAATCATCTTTTACAAATGATAGGAAACATTAAGTAATCTACCCTTATTTAGAATTTACTATAAATATATACATATGTATTTAAATAAACAGTCTCAAATATATCATCCAACTTGTACCATG
>VMDO01014020.1:0-56022 GCA_007922755.1 Pedetes capensis | reverse complement strand
GGTAGGCAGCAATATCCTTTTCATACTTTTCCTTCAGTTTAGCAGCCTTCTTTTCATAAGGCTGCTTGTCATCTGCAGCAGTGTTGTTCCACATCTCTCCCAGTTTCTTTGCAACATCACCAATGGACAGGCCTGGATGCTCTCCTTTGATTTTTGGGCGATACTCAGAACAGAACAAGAAGAAGGCCGAAGGAGGCCTTTTGGGTGCATTGGGATCTTTAAATTTCTTTTTTGTTTCCCCTTTGGGAGGGATGTAGGTTTTCATTTCTCTTTCATAACGAGCCTTGTCCGCCTTTGCCATATCTTCAAACTTTCCTTTCTCTTTAGCAGACATAGTCTTCCACCTCTCTGAACACTTCTTAGAAAACTCTGAGAAGTTGACTGAAGCATCTGGGTGCTTCTTCTTATGCTCCTCCCGGCATGTTTGCACAAAGAATGCATATGATGACATTTTGCCTCTCGGCTTCTTAGGATCTCCTTTGCCCATGTTTAGTTGTTTTTCCTCAGCGAGGCACAGAGTCGC
This sequence comes from Pedetes capensis, assembly GCA_007922755.1. Classification (NCBI taxonomy): domain Eukaryota; kingdom Metazoa; phylum Chordata; class Mammalia; order Rodentia; family Pedetidae; genus Pedetes; species Pedetes capensis. The sequence continues at coordinate 55,499 of VMDO01014020.1, read as the reverse complement.
CCAGTGCCCGTCCGGCTCTCACTTGCCCCGGCGCTGTCTCTATGGAGCTCAATATACTGCAATGGCTGTGAGAGCGGGAGCCAGACGCAGCCAATTATTTTGAATTCTTTGTCAGATAGTTTGTGTATCTCCTTTTCTCTAGGGTTAGTCATACTGCTTAATTTGCTCTTTTGAGGGCAAAATATTTTCCTGGTTATTCTTGATCCTTATGACTGTGCATTTTTTTTGGTGCACTTGAAGAAATTTGCAGAGACTTTTTCTAGTCTTTGTAGACTGACTTTGTCTGGAAATCTCCTTCATCAAGCAGCCTTTCTAGAGACCCTGGGCAAGCTATCTGGTGTTATCCACAGGGTGGCTTGTTCTCTGAGTCTGCAGACTGACTGGCCTGGTGCTGTGGCCAGCAGATGGGAAAGCCCAGCTGCTAGGTACATTGAGCTGGGTGAAGCCTACTTACACTGGGATAGACCTTGATTAGGTCCTTGGGAATGTCCTAGAGCCCATCTACAAGTGGCTGTCAGAAAGTTTGTGTCCACAAAGTGGACTGGTACTAAGTTAGGCCCTGAATGTGAGACTATGGGGACTGGCCTGGTGCTGGGCTGTGTCTGATTTCTGTGTTGACTGGGATGGGACTGGCACCTTAGTCCACAAGGGCAATCTGGGTCCAGGCTGGCCTGAAGTCTAGATCAGGAAGAGTGTTTCTGAGGCCAGAGATGATGACCTGGCACTAGAGAAGGCCTGAAGTCATTTAGTGGGACTGTGTCAACCAATTATGCTCTTGGATAATCTGAAAGTAGGATTGGACCTGGATCCTATATCAGCATAGGTTGGCCTGGGAGCTGAGGCCATACATGCTGACCTGTTGACTGTGGTTGCAGGGGCTCACCTGATGCTTAGCAAGCCTGAAGTCTGAGGGGGCTTACCTGGGAGTAGTGTGCAGTCCAGAGCTCAAGGACAGTATGGCCAGCCTAGCTGTAGGAAAGGCCAGCATATTGATTCTGTGGGCACTAGATTAGGGCTGAGATACGTCTAAAGTTTAGAGCCACTGGGGCAGAAGTGGCAGTTACAGAAGCCCAGCCACTAAGTCTTCCTGTAAGCCTAGGAGGAAATAGGGGCTGCAGGATCTTAGTTTGTATCAGAAAGGGCTTGGAAGCTTATTCTATCTATAACAATCTGGAATCTAGAGCCATGCAGGCCTGCTTAGTGCTAGAGTTTACCTAAGTAGGCCCAGTATTAAGGTTCAAAATAATGTTTTGTGTTTCCTGTTTCCCTACATAAAAGATATCTGTCCATGCTTTGCTGCCTCATACAGGGGGAGGGACAATGCAGGTAAAATAAAACTGTGCTTGCCTCCTCTTCAATGTGTCTTTTCTTATCTCATATGCTATAATCTCTTATGTGGTTTCCTTTGTTCTTGTAAATGTTTTTTTCATGTGTGGGTAGTTATTAAAATTTATGTTTCTCTAGGGGGATAGACACTGGAAAGTCCTATCTTGCTGATTTCCAATGAAGTGAAGTAAAAAATATTTTAAAAAATTTTTATTTTAATATTTTTAAATTGAAATTTAAATAATTTTTACATTTTACAAAAATTTAATTTTTTTTATATTTAGCAATACTGAAGTATTAAACCCTGGGCCTTGCACAGGCTAGGCATTCCCTTACTAGTGAGATTCATCCTTGCCCAATTTTTATTTTATTTTCTTTAATTTTGATACTAGATTGTTGCTATGTTGCACAAGCAGCCTCTGGCCTCAAACTTGCAGTCCTCCTACATCAGCCCCTGAAGTTGTTTGACATGCACCAAAGCACCCGGCTAAGAATTAGTTTTTAAACTAAGTTCTCAATCTTCAAACTAGACTTCTGTTGCTCAGCTTTTTCTTCAAGTTGTCTTAATAGCTTGTTGTTGTTGTTACATGGCATCCATTCTTGTCTGACTCTTAGCAACCCTTATAGGGTTTTCAATGGCTGATTGTTTTGGGATTGCCTGGGGAGTGGATTGCCACATCCTTCTCCCATCTTTGTGGTGCTGGGAATCAAACTTGGGACCTCAGAGACTGCAGAGCAACACTCTATCAATTGAGCTAAATCCCAGCCCTTATCGTAATAGCACCATCCTTTAAATTAACAAGAACACCTTAGTCATTCCTTTGATAATCCATATGCTTTCTATACACAAAGGTGCCAGAATTTTGGAAAGTTGTGTTTGACAAAAAGATGTTTTGCCAGTGGTCAGGGGGAAAGGATACAGACAACAGAAGGACTCTTTAGCCTAATGGCACTAACAATATCCATAAAGGTAATAAGGATGCTGGAAACTATGTTCACAGAATTTGCCTTCATAAAAATAGGGCACTTTTTTCTTGTCAGTCCCCAGCAAATAATCAGATCCTATGACTTTAAGTTTTCTTTCTTATTTTAAACATAAGATTCAGCCTTCTTAAAGCTAACAATGGAAAGACAAAAACAGGTAAATGATGAGAGAGAAATACAAAGAATATACATAGGATATTCATTTCAGTTGACAGGTAAGGAACAAATGTGCAAGACATGTTTTGATCTTGTTTTCTTTCACCTGCATTGTTTTCATCTCTCCTAGATTGTGCCTTTTCAAATATTGTGAAAGAATTAATTTTCTTTGAGTATAGCACTTCAAACTTTGTTAAACATCAGGTTGTCAGTGGTATCACAGAATTGGTAACAGATTGCTGAAAGTCCACTATAAAGAAAAAAATTTACATTCAAAGCATAGGAAAAACGTGTTCAGAAACAAAGATGGTAATGGTAATGTATCTAGCTTTATTTTATGGCTCTATATATTAGAAGAGGTTTTAAAAATTATAAACATATATTATGAATGATTTGACTACTAAATTACCTTGCATGGCTATCATTGTTGTAAGGTGGCCTAAAATCATTCCTGACTCATAGTAACCCTTAGAAAACCTATAGGGTTTTCAATAGCTGATTCTTTTGGGATTGCCTCAGTGCATTGCCACATCTTTCTCCCATTTTTGTGGTCCTAGGAATCGAATCTGGGACCTCAGAGACTGCAGAGCATCACTTTACAAACTGAGCTGAATCCCAGCCCATAGCTATCATTAAGAGTCATGAATTAATCCAGGCAAAAGATAGGACAAAATTTAGCTATTAAAATCATTATTATTAGGAAGAAAAAAATTAGCGCGTATTTATATTTAAATAATTCTACATGTCTCAGGAAATTTCTAAAAATAGATCAAATTTCAAAGAGCATGTTCAAATTAATTTTTATGAAGAAGAAAGGGAAAATTATACAATTATTTGAATTACTTCCCTCATCTTGAGTGATGTTATTAGTTAAAACTCATCTACCTCTTCCCTTGTGGTGAGAAATTATCAGGTAAAAAGTTATTTGTGTTTGAGTGCTAGGCAAGAGTAGCACTGGATGAATGCTATGCTATAGATTTATTTATTCTCATCTCAATAATGGCAGATATCTTGGTGACTCAGAGAAAGCGGAAAGATAAAGAAGGAGTATTGGACTGGAAATGACTAGATGTGCAGCTAGTTTTAGTAATGAATTTAATAAAGTTAAAAACTTTGTCAAGGTCTTTTGCCTCACTTAATCTCTCCTATAGATATGAAGATGAATAATTTTCAAGCATAAATTCATTCTGTTCCCATATTTTCAAATTTATTGTACTAAATCCAGTCAAATTTGAGTATTGGCTAAATATATTTCATTGACTGATTAAATCATTGCAGCATTTTTTGTCCAACAACTTACATATGTATGCATACATATTCACTTCCTCAAAGTATATTACAGCTTGTTTTTAGCATATTGTGCTTGAAAATTTTTTTCAAGTATTAGCCCTATCTGAGGCTGTAAATAAATATAAAGTGGCATGGTGGTGGTATTAATATAATGATTTTATATTGTTAAGGATATTAAGTTAAAAAACTCTGACTCCCCTATCCTTTAATGCTGACTTCTTTAGTAATAATATTCATACCAAAGATGAATAAAAAAGAGATGGAGCTACATTATAAATGATTTCTTAAAAGAAAACAGCCTACAGATCTTTTGTCTTAACGTAAGTGTTGTTGAAATAAGGGAGAAGAGAACCCTCTTATTTATAGAAGTCATCTGCATAGACTTGCTTACTGAGGATTATTAAGAGCAAGAATATTTCTATGCTTGATTGAATAGTGCTGCATTTAAAGAGATGGTGCTTAGAAAAAGCTGGTACATTGTTGCACTAAAATGACATCTGTTGATTCCTCTTGAATTGGTCTATAAGAAATTTTACCAGTTACAAAAACATAGGTATAAATTGGTGAGGAAGGTTGTTAATAGTTTTACAGAAACTCACTTAATTTTTAAGAAGTAGACATCTAGTATATTCACATTTATTGTTCTAAAGCTCCTTGTGATAACAAAGAATATTAATATCATATGAAAACCAAACCATAGAATTTCAGATTAAAATTATCCTTATGAATATTTAATATTACATATAAAATTATTGAGATACACTTTGGCTAGATTTCCTAATCCACTTTTTTCATTTAAAATATATGATGTTGGGGATTTTTAAAGCACCCCATAGATAGGGTCCCTCTAACCAGCATGAGCGGCTAACACTCAGGCTATATTCTACTCACTCCTTTATCCACGCTCCCATCGAGTGGGCAATGATGGCCCCTGACCAGCCTGACCAGCCTCAATGACCTCAATTTTGATTGGCTACCCCTGGCATCTCAGTTAAATAACTGCCCCTTCCTGGCAGGTATGACAGTTCACCTGCTGTACCCGTCAGGAATGTGCCCTGATGGGCTAACCCCAGGACACGCCCTGCTCTGGGACCCTATATAAGCAGGGCTCCTGGATCTCCTTCACCCCCACCACTGTTCTCTGTCCCTCAACTGCTATCAGGACACCATCACCTTGATCCAGCACTCCCCAATCCAGTGGAAGATCTCCAAGCAAGCCTATGCATCAAGACCAGGGCCCCAAAGTGCTGAAGGCTACAAGCAAGCCACAAAGAGTCTCCCAATTCTTCCCACCCTTGGGAAGGAGGCAGGCAGAGAAGGCAAGCTGCGAGAGTCAAGACCACTGGACCTCCAGCCCAGTGGAACACCAACTGCTTGTAGCTGTGCCTTTAAGGCTGAGCTGTTCCACCAGCTAGCACTTGAGCACTTGACAGGGGCTGCTTGCTGGTTGCACCCCACTTGGGGAGTAACTCAATATACTTTCCCTGTCCTGTTTCCCACAGAAGGTCTCCCAAAGTCCTTCTTTGGTGCCTCTGGCCACTATGCCAACCTGGTCCAGTGGATCCCTGATACCCACTTGGTGTCAGGGCAAGGCTCTGACCTCTGCTGGGGCTGAGCTGAACACGGACATTTTGTCATTGCACAACGTCTTTCTTTGTCTCAAGTAATACATTTTCTCTTAAATCCTGTTTATTTTGATGTTATTACAGTCACTCCAGATCTCTTTAGTTAATGGTTCTGTGGCAATTCTTCGTCAATCCTTTTAACATAACTAACTGATGAGGGATACATGGCTCTGTGTGAGAGATTTGTTTACCCTTTTTTTTTTAACTTATGCCAATAGATTATTTCTCATACTAGGAATCTTCTTATTATTCTGTGTACTGTATGAGTATAATTAAATAATTTAGAAATCAATTACAGTACTGTGCTATAGTTTTCCTTGTGTCACTTTTTTGTGATTCATTGAGGTTGTTGGATTTATATGGAGCTTGTATTTCTCATCAGACCAGAGAAATTTGGAGCATTTTATCACTAGGAATTTTTCCTTCCTTTCATCTCTCTCTGAGTCTCTAATTAATCAAGTCATAACTATTACAGGAAGAAGTGGCAAGTGTAGGTAGTTGGGTCTAGAAACTGTCTGAAAAAACTTGGTCCTTATATTTGGCATATAAAATAATTTATACCTGTTACAAAAGTTGCAGTACAGTATAGAATAGGTTTATTAAATATGGTACACCTTTAAAGAGAAATTAAAGGGAAATCTATGGTACTTCTGTTTTTAGGTTTGTTTTTTTTTAACTCCCATACTGATTTCCTTAGTTGCTACACTAATTTACATTACAATCTACAATGTATAAACGTTCCTTTCTCCCCATATCCTCACCACATTTTGTTATTGTTTATCTTTTTTGATGCTACCCATCCTTTCTGGGTTGAGATGATATGTGAATGTTTTTTTGGTTTCCATTTTCTTGATGGCTAAAGATATTGGACAGGAGAAGGACCCAGCAACCCACTCCCAAAAATCAATCCACCATTGAAAACTCTATGAACAGCAGAGAAGCACTGACAATTCTGTTTCACCTGTTGTATGTAGGGTCTCTATGAGCCCAATACCGTCTAGACTGCACCTAACAACAACAACAACAACAAAGATAGTGCAAAAATTTCCATATGATTTGTGGCTATTTGTATTTATTCTTTTGAGAACTTTAATTCATATGCTCATTTTTTGATCAGATAATTTGCTTATTGGTGTTTAGTTTTTTGAATTCTTTATATATTGTAGACATTAATCTCCTATCTTATGTAAAGCTGGCAAAGATTTTCTACCATTCTGTAGAATGGTTCTTCAAGCTATTAGTTTTCTTCTTTGCTGTGCAGAAATTTTGCTATCATACATTCCCATTTGTCAATTCTTGCTATTGTTTCCTGAGCTGTTGGTTTCTTTTTAGAAATTTCCCACCTCTGCCTATATCTCGAAGTGTTTTCTCACAGCAATTTCAAAGTTTTTTGTCTTCCTTTAAGATCTTTCCTCCATTTTGAACTAATTTTTGTACAGTGTAAGAGATAGGGGTCTAGTTTCTGACCTTGGCAAGAGGATTTCCACTTTTCCAGGCACTATTTGATAAACAGGCTATCTTTTGTCCAACATATGTTTTGGGCACCTTTACCAAATATTAAGTCATGTTATCTGGGTGACTTTATTTCTGTATCCTCAATTCTCTTCTGTTGGTCTACATTCCTGCTTTTGTTCCATTACAGTGCTGTTTCTGTTATGATGTCTCCATAGAATAATTTGAAATCAGATATTGTGGTATCTTCTGCATTGTTCTTTCTGCTAAGTATTGCTTTGGGAACTTGGGGCCTTTTGTGCTTCCATATCAATTTGGGATTTTTTTTATTTGTGTGAAGAATGTTTTTGGAATTTTGTTGGAGATTGCATTGAATCTATAGATTGCTTTTGGTAATATAGTCATTTTCACAATAATTCTTCTAAATCATGAGCATGGGAGATCTTTCTATCACCAAATGTCTCTTAAATTTCTTTCTTCAGTGTTTTAAAATTTCCCTTGTAGTGTTCTTTCACCTCCTTGGTTAGATTTATTTGTATAAACTCTTTCTGAAGCTATTGTGAATAGCATTGTTTTCTTGCTCTCTCATTATTGGTATAAAGAAAAGCTTCTAATTATTGATTTTTTTTATTCTGCTACATTGCTGAAAGTGTTTAGCAGCTCTTAGAGTTTTTTGGTGGATTCTTTAAGGTCTTTCAAGTATAAGATATATTATTTACAAGCCAAGATATTTTGACCATCTTTCTTTCTATCTTTCTTGCTTCTTTCTCTTGCTTTATTATTCTGTCACTATATTGAATAATAGTGGAGACTGTTATGTTGAAATCTTTGTCATGTTGCTGATTTTAAAGGAAATGCTTTTAGTTTTTTCCTATTTAGTATAACATTGGCTATAGGATTTTCCCTTAATATATTGCCTTTATTATATGTAGAAGTATATTATATTATATATATACATATATATATACACATATGTTTATATATGTGTATATATGTATATGTATATGTATATATGTACATGTATATATATACATATATATGTCATATATACATATATACATACATATATTATATTATGTATATATACATATAATTATATTATATGTAGAAGTATATTCCTTCTATACCTAATTTCTTCAGGGATTTTACCATAAAGGGATATTGATTCGGTCAAAGGTCTTTTCTGCATCTATGGAGATGATCATGTGATTTCTGTCTCTGTATCTATGTGCTCTATTACATTAATTTACTGGTATCTGTTAAAACTTCCTTGCATCTTTGGAATGAAAATGCCTTAGTCATAGTGTATAATTGTTTTAATGTTTTGTTGACATTGTTTTGCAATGTCAATTTTATAGAGGAATTTTCCATCTTTGTCCATAAGGGAAGTAAGTGTATAGTTTTATTTTTTTGTTTTGTCCTTATATGGTTTTGGTATCAGGGTAATACTGACTTCATAGAATGAATTTGGCAGTTATCATTCCATTTCTATTTTAGGACATAATTTAAGGAACATGAACATTAATTCTTCTTTAAGTGTCTGGTAGAATTTGGCACTAAATGTACTTAGTCCTGGGCTTTTCTTTGTTAGGAGACTATTATTGCTTCAATATTGTTGCTTGTCACACATCTGTTAAGGTTTTTATATCCTTTTGATTTAATTGTGGTTGTTGTAGTTAGGTGCTGTTAAGTTGGTGACCAACTCATAGAGACCCTATATACAACAGATGAAACATTATTGTCAGTGTTTCTCTGCTATTCATAGGATTTTCAATTTCTGATTGTTTTTTGGGAGTGAGTTGGAGGTCTTTCCCTCAAGCATACAGCACCTGGTGTTCTCAGGCAATGTCTTATCCAAGTACTAACCAGGCCCAACCTTGCTTAGCTTCCCAGATCCTCCTCCCTCAGCCTCCTAAGTCACTGGGATTAAAGATGTGTGCCACAAAGCCTGGCTTCTCTATTATCTTTTCTAACAGTTACATTGGTGCTTATCCTGGAACTGTCAAGGATAGATATCTGGCAGTAGTGTCTTTACTACATAAACTTCTCTCATCTACCTGGAGCCTATGTTGGACACACTTAGTTTTGCCACTTGTGGGCTGAGTAGATTCTCACATATGCCTGAGACTCCCCAGTATGTGCTTCCTGGAATGGTTAATGTCCAAACCAATGTATAGAGTGTATTAGGCAGTAGGAGAAGGAAATGGGGCACTGGAGTCTCTACTGAATGACCCATCACAGTTGTGGGGTGCGCACCTCCCGGTCCGGCCTGGAGGTTCGGACGGGCGGCGCCACCACGCACACAGATACTAAACACAATTCACTCAGGACCCTCAGGTGAGGGGTGCAGACTCCTGCAGCCCTCAGGACCCTGGAGGAGATGGGAGAAAGGAAAAGCCTTAGGCGCTTTGCCTTCCAGGGGCAAACACCTGTGTTGGTCGGCTCGGTGGTCACGAGGAGACAGCTGTTGCTTCGTCAGTGATCAGATGGAGAGCAGGTTCTTTTCCTTGTTGAGGATTGCTACAGGAGAGCATTCTTTCCTCACCAAAGGTCCAGGAGAGAGCAGTGGGAGAGGTGTTTCCTCATTGGTGGTCCAGGCAGGAATGGGCGAGAAGGCGAAAAAAGGGTAGCCAAAAGGATCCAGAGGCCCCAGGGCAGCTCTTTATGTAGTTTGCCCATGGAATGGCCTGAGCCAATCACCTTTCAGTCCAATTGTCCAATCAGGAAGGGTTTTGTACAAATGTGCAACCAAGTTACTTTCATTTTCCCTAGATTTCTAATTTACAAACCAGATATTCAAATGCCTTTTTCACAGTTTGGGAGTTTTTGCCAATTTCCTCCCAATTTTTCCCTACAACAGTGATTTTATAACCTTCCCAACATTGAACACTCAGAGGGTAGGAGTAGGTGGGAGAGATCAAATACTCTGCTGGGACTGAGGCTAGAGTTCTTGATTGTTCCATGCAGTGAACTCTGTGGGAGATAGCTGGCTCCAGATGGGAAGATGCCTTCTGTCCCTAGCTCAGCATTGTTGGTCTCTGCAACTCCCCTCTGGAGATGGACTCAGGTCCTCCCCCGAAAGAGTGGAGCTGCCATACAACTTGCTTGAGTAGTATCGGTATACTACCTTTCCCCTCTCTACAACTATCTGCTACAGCTGTGTCCCATCCTGGGTTTGTGGCAAGTTTCCTCAGACTTCCTGACCCATGATTATTCTCTTTTCAGGCCTCCAGAGTAGCTCAATTTCACACCACGGATGCCCTCTCAAAGTGGCGCCTAGTCACAGTTCTCTGAGATACAGAGCATGGAAAATTGGATCTCTTCTCCAATACTGACCCTTCAGTCAGGAAGAGCCACTTTCTCATTAAATACCATAAATAGATCCCAGGGTTAGAAAAGCTGTGGACTTGTCCTGTGAGACAGCCAGTCTCTTCACCAGGGCCTAGGGACTAACCTTTTGAATGAGATTTCTGTTTCTTTTCCCCCAGCAGGAAGCCAAAACTGGAGACATGTCCTCCTCACTACTCTTTGCTTAGCCGTTCTGCCCTCTGGTCTTTGAAATGGTCCTGGCACTTCTTTTGTGGTTTCTGTTCTCTTCTAGTATTTCTCTGTTTGGAATAGTCTATCTTTTCTTATCCTGACTACTTTGCTTCACTGCCTTACTAGGGGGCAGCTTCTAATCTGCCATGTTACCCAGGAAGCATATTCTATCTCTAAACTTAAATACTAATAAAATTGTAACGAAATTGTAGTGCATTTATTTGGTAACTACAATATCCAAGTTGGTTTTGGGTCAGTTTTTATTCATTTTTAAAATCTCTTTGAGAAGGTTGTTTTCCTGCTTCATTGAATTTGTAATAATATTTGATTGGGTGATAGACCTTATGAATTTTACTTTTTGTTGGGGTCAGATATTTTTGTATTCCTGTAAGATTTTTATACTTTGCTGAAACTCTGTTAAGTTACTTGGAAATAGATCCTTCTGTTCTTGATTTTAATAGGGATTATGTCACAAAAGGACAAGAACATTTTATTGAGGGCTCATTGTCCCTGACTACTGAGAAAAACCCTTCTTATATACTGTACTCAATGTCCCATTCACTAACTGTCTTTGCCTACTCTAATATATTACAACAAGCTTGGTGCCTAAAAGTCATATAAGTTTATTCTTTTACAGTTCTGGAGAGAAGAAGTCCAAAAATAGTATCAGTAGGCCCAAATCAAGTTGTCATCAGGGCTTCACCTGCACCTTCAGAAGGCCCTGGGCAAAATTTTGCATTTTACCTCACATAGCTTCTCATAGCTTCTGGTATACCATAACTTGTACTTAAAATAGCTCTGGTCTCCTCAGCTATGGTCACACTGCATTCTTCTCTTCTGTGTGTGTCAAATCTCTGTCTTTCACTTAATAAGGACACTTGTGATTATGTTTAATGCCCACATGCATAATCTAGATTTATCCTCTCATCTAAATATCTTTAATTTAAACATCTCTGCATAGACACTTTTTTCAAATAAGATAATATACACAAATTTTACAGAATTAATATAGATAAACTTGTTGTTGTTGTTGTTAGGTGCCCTTGAGTCGGTATCCGACTCACAGTGACCCTCTGTACAACAGGGGAAACACTATTGTCAGTGCTTTTCTGCTGTTCATAGGGTTTTCAATGGCAGATTGATTTTTGGGAGGGGGTTGCCAGGTCCTTCTCCCAAGCCTACAGCTTCCGGTGTTCCCAGGCGGTCTCCCATCCAGGTACTAACCAGGCCTGATCCTGCTTAGCTTCCGACATCTGACGGGATCGGATGCCACAGGGCTACAGCTGCAGGTAGATAAACTTGGAGAGTCATTTATTGGCTTAGTACATTCCATGGGTTATGGTATCTTCCAATGAAGCTGGTGGGATCAAGAACATCTCTCAATTTTGCAAAAGTCTTGGTACCATTTCTTCTTTTTCTTTTGAGAAATTATTTAGCTGGCCACATCCAGATTCTTTACTAGAATTCACTGCTCAATGATCTTCAGAATCCTTGAGGAGAAACCTTCAGATTTTCTGAGTTTTTTAAAGCAGGTCTTTCTCTCAGGTACTCTGTTTTGTCAACTTTAATTACTTTCATCTCTGGACTCATAGTTTACTGTCTGCAACTACAGGTGTTTTCCTATGTCTGTCTGATTTGTCCTTCCTTATACTACATTGTAGTGCTGGAGGTTAGTTCTTTCGTTAGAGTGCTTGTTCTGCATACTCTGAGGCCCTGGGTTCTATCCCTAGCACCACAAAAAGGGGGAGAAGTACCTAGTACCCCACTCCCCAAGCAATCATCCACTGAAAAATCGTACAAATAGCAAAGAAGCACTGCTAGACATAGTGCCTATTCCATTGGGTTGTGCATAGGGTCATTATCATTCAGACCTAATTTAATGGCACCTAACTATAACACTTTAGTATAGAATATTTCCAAAGCCATTAAGTTGTATAATTTGAAGACTGAAACTTCCAATTTCTTTCTTTCCAGAGCCATTCATTATTCTCCATTGTCTGATGTCTGGTGTCTTATTGTTTATGTATTTATTACAATTTCAGAAAATAGGAAAAGTCTGAACCTTGTTACTTTTAAACATAAATATAATCCTTTCTGTTATTATTTAATGTACTAACGAAGATAATTTAAATTCCTTCTTTCCTAAATCGAATAGATGGGAGAAGGACCCAGCAGTGCTCTCAAAACAAGCTCAAAACAATCAGCCATAGAAAACCCAATGAAGAGCAGAGAAGCACTGACATAGTGCCAGGCATGACACAGTGTCCAAGTGACTTTCGTTCTGTTGTATATAGGGTCATTATAAGTCACACCCAATTTGACAATACCTTACAACAATGACAACAATAAATCTAATAGTTTAACCATTTGTTATTTGGGTCCTAATCTTAATAGTCTCATTGTCTTTCCTCTTTGCTTGTCTTAAGAATTTTTATTACATAATGGACATTTTGTATTATGAAACATTATAGCAGATTAATGATACTTTCCCTTTCTTAGATCAAGTGGGGGTAATTAAATCCAATCTATTAAGAATTTAGATGGGTAAGTGTTAGTTTGGTAGTTAGTTGGACTCAGTCCTCTTTTGCTTTCAATTATCTCAAAGGAAAATGTTTGCTGCTTTTTTTTACAACAAGAAATAATGAGAAGCTGGGTGCATGTGTGCATGCATGCAATCCCAACAACCTGGGAGGCAGAGGCAAGAGGATTGCAAGTTCAAGGCCACAAGCAGCCTGTGTAATTTAGCAAGACCCTGTCTCAACTTAAAACAAGCAAGCAAAAAGCCCCAAACAAAATAAAAACCACTGGGGTGGAGGTACAGCCCAGACTAGTGGTAGAGCAGTTGCAAAGTCTGTGCAATGCCCTGGTTTCAACCCCAAAGAAGTACCACAGAAGAAAAAGAAAGGAGAAGGAGAAGGAGAAGGAGAAGAAGAAGAAGAAGAAGAAGAAGAAGAAGAAGGAGAAAGAGGAGGAGGAGGAGGAGGAGGGAGAGGAGAGGGAGGAGGAGGAGGAAGTGGGGAGGAGGGGAATACGGGGAAGAGGAGGGGGAAGAGGAGGAAAGGTATCTCAGTCTTCAAATTTTTATTCTTTCATTATTCAGCAAATATCCTCTAGAATAACCCTTGCATCTGATCTCATTAGATCTCAAAGGCTAAGCCAAGTCAAGCCAGGTTAATACTTGGATGGGAGACAGCCTGGAAACACTGGGTGTTGTAGGCTTGAGAGAAGGACTTGCCAGCTCACTCCCAAAAAGCAATTAAGTCATTGAAAACCCTATGAATGGCAGAGAAGCACTGACAAGTGCTGGGCACGGCACAGTGTCAGATAGTGTTTCAAGTGTCATACATAGGGTCACTATGAGTTGGATCTGACTGGACAGCACCTAACAGCAACAACAAATCCTTTAGAATAACTGATTATATATTTTAGGTTTCTCAAATTCCTTTTTTTTTTTTTTTTTTTTTTTTTTACTTTTTGAGACAGGGTCTCACTAAGTTATGCAGACTGCCTCTGGTCTTGAACTTGCAATCCTCCTGCCTCCACCTCCCAAGCCGCTGAGATTACAGGCATGCACCACGGTGCCCAGCTTCAAATTCTTATCATTCATAGCAGACCATTAAAAATTCTACTCACTCCTCTTAGTCCTGTTATCTACAAACACCAAATCTAATTCTTCTTGTTGTTGTGTTTTTGTTAGGTGCTGTTGAGTACTGTCTGACTCATAGTCAGACCCTTACAGGGTTTTCAATGGATGATTGTCTGTAATTGCTGTGGTAGTGGATTGCCATGTCCTTCTCCCATATTTGTGGTGCTGGGAATTGAACCTGGGACCTTCGAGACTGCAGAGCATTGCTCTACCAACTGAGCTAAATCTAATTCTTAGTTCATGTTAAAACTGAGCAAATGCACCCAGATTAGAGAACAACTACTGAAAATCTTAGCTCTTTTAGAAAAGCTTCTTTTCTTTCTGGAATTCTACTTATACTGTCTTTTCTATATGTTTAGTTCTTAAATGTCCTCCAAAGGCTAATATACTTTTTGCCAATGTCGGTGCTGTTGTGAGGTAGTGGAAACTTTAAGATGTGGAGTCTAGTACAAGGTATTTAGATCATTGGGACTGTGTCCTTGAAGAAAACTGTAGAACCATCATCTCCCCGCCACTGCCCCTTGTACTTCCCAGGCATGAGGTGAGTGGTGCTGCCTTCCCACCATCCTGAAGGCAGTGGAGCCAAGAGATCATGGAATGAAACCTGCAAAATGGAGCCAAAATTATAAGTTGATTACCTCAGGTATTTGTTATGCTGTTAGAAAGCTAACTAACATAATCCTTATGCTACAATAGCACTAATCTAAAATATTTTTTCTGTAATTTATAGTTTTCTTCTTATTATAGCATTATAGCAAAGGCCTTACTGTCTTTGGAACATGTAAAAAAGAAACGAAATAGTCTTATGAAAATCTAGCCAAAGATGAAAAGGAGAAAAAGAGCTATCTATGTAGTAGAGAATTAGTTTTACTCAAAAAGAAATCTAGGCTTCATCTTTGGGTAGGAAGAAGTGATCTCAAGATCCATGGAACCTCTTGTCTAACTACAGTGTTTTTGTTTAGCTGGGTGCTAGGCAAATGAACATTCTATCAACATGATTTGTGATGGGATTGAGGACCAAGGAATAGCTATATCAACTGCACCTCTAGAGGGACTAGAGACAAAAAGTTGGCCATATTGGCAATCAACCAAAGAAAACCATTAAAATTTCTGGATGTCAAGGCTTGAGTGAGCTTCTTTATTTGGCAATATGCTATGCATTGACAAACATTGGTTTCAGGACTATACAACTATCCCTGGCTTCATGGAAATAGGCTTACTAGAAACTATATTTTGATACTTTCTTGGACCTTCCCCTCTGCATTTCTTCCCTTGGCTGATTTTAATCTGTATTTTTTCAGTGTAATACACAATTAGGTGTTTTGCCTGAAGGTACCATATTTAAGATACCTTAAACATATAGTTGGTTTGACTTATGTGGAATGTACTCTGTAACTTTGCAAAATTTGTCTCCTTTTACAATGTCATCATAAAATTATTCCCCAAATCTGAGAAATATTTCAAGACTATTTCACACAGTAACTTTCATGAAATTAGGTTTAATATCTTACAAACATATATTGAAATTTTACTATGTACTTATTAAGAAGATAATTTATAAACATCAATTTTTAATTTCCAGAAATACAACTTTGTTCTAGCATTCAAAAATTAACCACTACAATTCATCATATAAACAGCACAAAGAGAAAATTATTTGATCAGTTTTTGTTAGTGCAGGAATAGTATTTGATAAAATATAAGAGTTGCTTGTGAAAAGATGTTCAGAAACCTGGAAATAGAGCATAATTTATTATGACTGTCAAAAATGTTACTTTAAAATTATATTTAATGGTAATATTGAAAACGTCTCTTAAATTGGATAAAGATCCACTGTTATCACTACTACTGTATTACACTATAAGTGAGAAAAAACTGTTGTCAGTGTTTCTCTGCTATTCATAGGGTTTTCAATGGCTGATTATTTGGGGGGAGTGAGTTACCTGGGTCCTTCTTCCAAGTCTATGGGCAGTCTCCCATCCAAGTACTAACCAGGCCCAATCCTTCTTAGCTTCTGAGATCTGATGGGATCGGATGCCACAGGGCTACGGCTGCAGGCCCTTATTTTAAAATGGAATATAATAAAAACTAAATTTTAAAACTTAATTATCTGAATAAATGGAAAAAAACCTCACAGTCACAGATCAGAAGACTTACCATTGCTAAGGTGACAGTATACTTCAAAGCAAGCTACCGTCTATGGACTCAATGCAATCACAGACAAATATGAATAGAATTTTTGGAGAAATGAAAAAGTGGATCCTACAAGTTATATGGAATGGATTAGGAACTCTAAATAGTCAAAACAAACTAGAAAAACCAAGTAATATAGTTGAAGGGCTAAAATTTTTAAAACTTCCTACAAAGCTACAATACTTAAAGGAGTTTGCAGTTGGAATAGGGAGAGACAGAGGTCAACAGAACAGAAATGAGAGTCCAGAAATAAATCCTCATATGTGCAACTAATTGTGTTTTAGCAATGGTTGCAAGACCAGCCAATGTGAAAATAACACTTTCTTTGTCAACTTGTACTGGGTTAAATAGTGCTGGAAAATGTCAAAGTAAAAAAAAATTTTGACTCCCACTTCATATCATATTTAAAAATTAACTCAAAATAGAAATAACACCTAAATATTATACTTAAAATATTAAAAATCTGAGAAGAAAATATAGGAGTAAGTCCTCATGATTTAAAATTTGGAAAAGTTTTCTTTGATATAACAACAAAAGCATGAGCAGCTAAAGGGGGAAAATGATGATTTAGACCTCATTATATTAAATGTTTTGTGCCTCTAAGAATAACCTACTAAATGATGTCAACTGTTTGCAATCAATACTTGTAACAAAAGACTTGTATCCAGAATATTTTAAAAACATTTATAACTCAAGTGTAGAAAGAAAAATAACCACATTGAAATAAGTAAAATGTCTACACACTTTTATAAGGAAAATAAAGAATTAGTAATAAGCAAATGAAAAGCTGCTCAATATCATTAGTAATTAGTGAAATACAAGTTAAAATCATGATAACCTACATCTTCATATGCACTAGGATGATTACAGTAAAAAGTATCATGGAGAATGTGGTGAAAACATACAGTGCTATAGTCATTTTGGAAAGCACTTTGGCATTTCCTCAAGTAATTACACACACAGACAGTTAATAACAAGAAAGAAAGAAGAAAGAAAAAAGAAAGAAAGGAGGAAAGAAAGAAAGGAGGAAGGGAAAAAAATAAAGGAAGGAAGGAAAGAAGGAAGGGAGAACGAAGAAAGAAAGGAAGAAATAAGAAAGAAAGAAAGAAAGAAAGAAAGAAAGAAAGAAAGAAAGAAAGAAAGAGAGAGAGAGAAAAGAAAGAGAGAAAAGTCCTTCCACTCCTAGGCATTTACTCAAGAAAAAATTTTAAAATATGCACGTATCTGTATGTATGTGAATATTCATGCAGCATCATTCATAATAGATAAATGCATTAACAACCCAAATATCCATTAACTGAGGAACAGATAAACAAAATGTAGCCAGGTGCTATGACACATGCTTATAATTCTAGCATTTAGGAGGCTGAGATGGGAAAATTATTTGAATTCATAAGTTTGAGACCAGCATGGACAACACAACAAGATCCTGAATGGAAAAAAATGTGATGTGTCCATTTAAAGAAATATTTTTCAGCCACAAAAAGGAATAAAGTATGAATACATGATAAAACATGTATAAACCCCGAAAGTCGTATGTCAGCTGAAAGAAGTTATTCAAAAAACACTACATATTTTCAGTTCCCTTCACATGAATTGTCCAGAATAAGTAATCTACAAAGAGAATAGATTAGTGATCATTTATGAGTGTGAAGAATGTGAGATTATGAACATGATTGCTAAAGGATACAAAGTTTCATCTTGAGGTATAAGATTCCTCAAAAATATAAATAAATATAAATAGAATTACCATCACTGCCAGCAATTCTTCAATTAAGTATATCTCCAAAGTCTATCTAATAAAGAGTAGAGCACAATAGTGGTCAACAGAGATTGGTAAGGACAGTGGGAAGGTAGGAGGGGAAATAGTATAGGAAGAAGCACCAAAAGACAACTATAGAAGAAAAATTAGTTCTGGGTTTTCTATAGCATAGTAGAATAAGTACATATTAAAATAATCTATGATATATTTCAAACTGATTAGAAGAGTATGGACTTCCTCTAACTCATAGAATGACTAATATTTGAAGAGATGGAAATGCACTGTGTAAATATTATATTTTGTACACAAACATTGAATTGCCATAATTTACACCATAAATAATGGGAAAGGGACATGGCAATCCACTCCCAAGGCAATTCCAAAACAATCAGCCATTGAAAACCCTGGGAGGGTTGCTAAGAGTTGGACACGACTCGACGGCACCTAACAACAACAACCATCCCATAAATATTTGCAAATATAACCTCAATAAAAAACTGAATAAAACTTCAAAAACCTTAGAAACACACTTTTTCCACTACAATTTATATGGACAGGAAGAGCAGAGAAGAAGAAATTTGTGTTGATATTTTTCTTGTATTCCTTTTCAAAGATTTAACAAATATGAGATTATAAATTTTCTCAAGAACTGTAGTCAATTAGATTGCCTGTTACAGAATCTACATTTTCCAAATGGAAAGAGAAAATTGACAGATAGGAAATGTTAGTGTTGATTCCCTAGAAGTCTTTGTGAACTAGACTTAAATACATAAAAATATAGAAATTGTTTTCTAACCAGAATGTACATGTTAAGCTGACTCTATAACTATATTTGAATTTGTGATTTTTAACTCTGCAACACCATTCCTTTTTTTATTCCCAAGGTAACTAGTATAATCTAATTCGTAGGTCATCACATAAATGGTAATTATTTTCAAAATTTTCTTAATTACCATAATTTCTTGAAAGCTTATTATGAGGTAGGCATTGTGCTTCAGAGAAACTATCTCATCTACTATTGATGACAACCATATGTAGTAGATACTATTTTCTCCATTTTTCAGATTAAAACAGGGTTATTGGCTTCCCCAAATCACATAATCAAAGGACTAATTACTTACCTGGGTATATTTAATCCTAATTATATAATCATAATCACTAGAGTTTGGTCAAGTCATACCATTTCCTTATATTTCTCTTTTCTGTTAGATATGAAGTTAGAAATATATGGCAATTTCAAAACTTCATAAATTGTATATGTTTTTGGAGTAAAATCACATACATACCCTTGATTTATGAAAAGCCAGTTATAGGAGGAGAAGAAGGGGTAGGTCTCTGAGACCCAACTTCCACCCTCACTGGTTATAGTCAGGAAACAGCCTCACATATCCAGATTTCCAATGGAAAATCCATTTTGAAAATTACTGTACTAGAGGCTCTTTCCAGGTCCATCTGTAACTCTTCCACAAGTTTCCTCTACGTTTTCCCTTGAGGACCTATTTTTACCAAAAAAATATATAAATCCAGTGAAGGGATTCATAAATGAGCATGCCTGGGTTGCTGGGGAAAACCCAGATGTCAAGAATGCTTTATCTTCCAGTCAGACTTGTCAGAGACTAACTATAAACACTCTTTATCTGAGGACATTATTTAGACCACCCAATAGAAAACAATGCATATCATATAACTACATTTGCCTATAACTTGGCAGACAGAGAGGACATGTTCTTCCTGAACAGCAACTCTTAATCAAGATGGTGTTTGCACTTTCCTTATCTTGACTAAAATTTATGTAGATTTCCTTCTAGCTCTTTATTCTTACAATGTTTACTTTATAAACTTACGAATTCTTTCTCTGCCCTCATTAGATGTAATTCTTCTCCTTGGCTTTTGCCAGTTTCACATCCCAAAATGTTGTTCTCAAGGATGTCAAGATGAAAGCCAGTGTTTGCTAGCCTTTTAGATCAATGGCATAAAAAGTATGAAAACAAGAATGCCTCATATCTTCAGATTTAAATAGAGCTGAGATTATTTTTAAGGAAACAAAGAACAAAGAATGCAATGTGTGTATTGAGTGAAGGCAAGTACAAATTTTGGATGATAATATGATTGTAACTTCAATTATTTCACAGAATCTGCAAATGAGGGGGAAAGAACTTTCTATGAGTAGAAGCTAGAGGAGATATAGTGCCACTTAGAGATAAGGAAGCAATTTTGCAGTAGCAAAATGATCCAGGGAAAAGTTAACCAAATGAAAAAATAAGTCCAAGGTATGGAAAACTTTGCCAAGAATGATATGGCAGAAAAAGGTATTATTTAGGCAATCTTGGAGCAGCAATTGTTTCCTGTGATTTCCAAATAAGAAACTATTCTTACAAAGAGTATAATGTGAAACCACTAAGGTTAAAGACCTCAGAACACTGTGTAAGATCAAGAACAAATGAAAAATTAATTAAAGATGGAAAGATCATAACAAACAGGATGTACTATTTCAACCTAACCACATGGCTGAATAAATTGATCATTGAAATGCTGAATTCCCTTTGATCCAAATCTATGCTCCACTGATACTCTGAATAGTTGCACCCATATTAGTAGAAATCAGAATTTATTAAGACATGAGAATAATGAAAGCTATGAAATTATGAGAAAAAACAAAAAAGTCAAAGCAGTCAGTTTACAAAAGCAAAGAGGAAGATAGAAGATATAAACTCTGCCAGTCTGTAGGTAAGGAGAGAAAGGACTTTGGCTCCAGAGTAAGTTAGGGAGGAGAACTGCAACCATTTTGTGCACAACTCATATGAAAATCGTCCTTGTTCTCCTCAGTCACTGCTACAACTCTTCAGGGCATGGTGATAAAAGCATATGTTAGTGGCATAGTATAACTATGTTAGTTTCCAGAATGTCCAGGTTAGAAGTAGAATAACCACAGCAAAAACAATTTCCTTGCCCTTAACTAACCATACCATAAGGGCTAGAGAAATGGCCTCTCCATTCTGGGAGAAGGAAAAGGTTTAACAAAGACCTTCTTATTTCATTGACTATAGACTGCTTTGGGGAGGATAACGAAACATTTTCATGACGATTACATTTTCCTTCTTAGTTATACTATAATTTCGCCTGCAGCTATACCAATATGGCATCCATCCCATCAGATCTCGGAAGTTAAGCAGGGTTCGGCCTGGTTACTACTTGAATGGGAGACCACCTGGGAACACCCGGTGCTATAGGCTTGGGAGAAGGACCAGGCAACCCACTCCCAAAAATCAATCTGCCATTGAAAACCCTATGAATAGCAGAAAGGCAGTAACAGCAGAGTTTTTGTCTGTTGTACATAGGATCACTATGAGTCAGACACTGACTCAATGGCACCTAACCACAACAACATATTACAATTTATGTTTATAATCCTACTAAAAAATTGTGAGTTAAAGAACACAAAACTGTTTGAAAACATATAGTAATTGACACATCTCAATATTCTCATTGGGTGAGAGAGGATTAGCTAGAGGCTAATGGTTCTTCTATGTTCAAAAGCTTACAAAAATTAATAAAAGATATGACTTTATTGAGCACTATGTATGCTGAGTTTTATATTAGGTATTTTCCATTGTTCATTTATCCCTCATAATAATCTTCTTGGATACTTATTGCTACCGCTTAGTTTATTTTATTATTTTATATATTTTATGCAGGCCTCATGCATACATTGCAATCCCTCTGGGCTGCCATCCCTCCCCTCAACTCTAGCTTTTTAATTTTTTTTAATCTTGAGATAGGGACTCTCTAAATTATGCAGGCAGTCTCTGGTCTGAAACTTGAGATCTTTCTGCCCCTGAGTCCTGAGTTGCTGGATTACAGGCATGCACCACTGCACCTGGCTGCTATCTCCATTTAAAGGAGGATTAGTTTGAGTTCATAGAGGGCAGGGTATTTACATAATGATCAATGCTAAGACAAAACAATGAAAACATGTATAATGCTTTCATTATGATAGAAGTTTATTTGTTGCTTGTGCAATGTCAAATTGAGTAACACTGCTCCAAGAATTTACTTAGGGAATCAGAATATACTCTGTTTTAGAATTCTGTCACCTTCAACATGTAGTTTTCAAGGTCACTGAGGAAACACAATGCAAAACAGAATCTTCTTTGGGAGTAGTTTATGGACCAGGAGTGAAAATGGTACAAATCACTTCCACAAGCTTCCCTTCACCAGAACACAGTCTTGTGGCCACTCTTAACCCTAAACTGGGCTGAAAATGCAGTCTGGTTCTGCTCTGAAGGAAAAGTAAATGAATTTTCAAATAGATTAGCAAGTCTCCATAGCAGCTGACTTCTGTAGTCACCAAAAGGTTTATTTACCTCTTTGTCTCAGATGTGGACCCCTTTCTCCAAAGAACAGAGCTCAAAATCTCATTCCAATGAAACATCCTCCTAAGAGTTCAGGGTTATCGGGTTATATGCAGTTCTTTCTTTCAATTCTGGATATCATGTATTAAAAAAAGTATGTTTCAAGAAACAACAATAATCATAACTTTATTTGTTAGGACTGTATCAACAAAAACAAATGTTCATAAGGAGAATAAACATTAAGTTGTGGTATATGCAAATGATAGCACTTTAACAATGAAATTAATTAGCTCCAGCTACTTCTAAAACCATGGATGAATCATGGAACATAAATGCCTATGATTTACATATAATTATTAACAAATTTTTGTAAGAATATGGGTAAACTTACATTTTTAGCACCTGGTATAAGTATTCCCTAGAAGAAACACTCTGTATTTATTGCACATTTTCTTTGAAAAATTCACTTTCAACAGAAACTGCTTCTTTGAGCACCAGTGTGAATGGGAGTGTCTTTATAAGAAAGCAGGAAAAAAATGTATGGATTCTGAGCGCTGAAGTATGAACAGCTAGAGTGTGGATAGCAGAATGCATTGGCCATATTGTAGAAATGTCCCATAATCCTCGTCTTCATTAAATGTACTGCACCTAAACAGAAATCAAATGCATGTAAAACATTTTGAGTAACCAGAAAAGCAAGTTAATTTTGAATACCAGCTAAAGCTCAGATGAGAGAGAAAAAAGGCATGGGGAGGAATGAAAGACCAACTGCAGAAGCCCTCAGGAATTACAAGACAAGAGGGATTCCAGACTGTTGCTACACTATGCAGGTGGTATCTACACTTTGTTTAATCAGGTTATAGCTGGCCAAATAGACTCTGGAGAAAGTGTGTGTTGAAATAATTGTTTGGTACATAAATCCCAGGGTAAATGTGAAGCAGTAGAATAACTGCTTTGGGAAAATTCAAGGATTATATTCACCATATTTTACATGTGAGGCACAGGCAGTGATAGGTGGACAGGGTGTGATAATTCCCATGTATGCTATGCTTTTACTTTTTCATTAGGGAAAGTTGTAACATCCCAGAAGGGTGAAGGGTGATAGCACATTGGGTGACACTGAAGACATGTGGATAACTAGGATAGTGGCTGTTAGCTGACATGTATAAAAAGAATTTCCATATTTTAACAACTAGCATGATCATACCCACATGTACCAGAGGAATATAAGCACTAGGCACTTGGATAGGGCAAAAAGTTATAGTGCAGGAGATTGAAAAAAAAAAGGAAACAACTTATATTCTGTTTTCTCCACAGGGAGTCAAATTCATTTTCCTTGCAATAAATTTACTATTACAACTCCTAAGAATAGGTACAGTGTTTTCCACCTATGGAAGGAGAACAATATGATACACGAAAGTAACCAATCTAGGCAAGATGATCAGGAGACAAACCAGTTTCTTAGCACCAGAGAAAATATGGAAAAGACAAAGAAGGCCAATTAGGAAGAAGATTCTATATTGCAAACTTCCCTCCAGAGCTTCCAGTATAGGCATAAAGAACATGCGCAGGGTAGATTAATGAGATGATCAGTAGCACAGAAGTAGTATTCCATTTTAGTACTTAAAGAGGAAATGTCCCTAAGTTTTTCTTTGTACCAAATTGGGAAAAACCACAGGTGCAGTAGTAGTAAAACTAATATGCAAGATTGGGCAGAGCAAACAGTCCAGGTGAACATAAGGCATCACCATGGAGACCCGAGGATGATTCTATAAATCCTAGTGTCAATTCTCCTCTAGAATAGCCTTTTTTCTCCATGCACTCAGATACAATCTTAAAGTTGAGCAAGGGAAATGAATGCCACTAGACTAAGTCCTTACTAAAAGAGACATTCTCAATTATTATTTGTGGCTGAGTTGCCAAATGGGTTTGCAAGGAATGGTGTTGTCCATTACCCAGTAGAATGTTGCCCATAATTTGCTATGTAGAATATAAAGTAAATGTATTCACTCTGTTCATATTAATGTGAGTAAATGTGACTTCATAAGACAACATCCAGCAGAACAATGAAACTCTGTTCAGAAACTTGAAAAAAAATTTAAAAAGCGTCTTGTAATCACACCCAGCTTCAGAATCAATGAGGATCCCCCTGCTAAAACCCACTATGATTATCATGTTCAAAGCACTGGTAAAAAATAGAAATGTGCCTCCTTGCCCAGGAATATAGGCATTATATAATTTGTTTTAAATTTTTCTATTCAAACTGATTAAAATATATGACTTAAAGTTAAAGTGAAAAAATATCAGTGAAAGAGAACATCATTTTCAAACAAGGTTTATATAAAAGGATTTCATGCCATACTTATGGTTTCATGGGTATCTATAATTCTTTAAATTGTATTTTATTTCATATTCAATATTTTCATCTACATAGTGTCTCCATCTGCATTCTTTGCTTTTTTCAGTAATTGCCCTTAGATTTTAGCTTAACCAGTCATCTTCTCTCTCCTATCTCCAAGATCACCTTCTCATTTCAGGTTATCCCATTTTTTTCAAAGTAAAGAAAGGAGAAAAAAATTATTCACTGAAAATTATGAGTAAAATTTTAATCTAGGTGAATTTAGGAAAAAATAGGGAAGATTTTGAGATTCAAATAATGCAACCCTAGTCAAAACTCTAATTCACCTAATCTGTTGATGTTAGGAAAACATATTTGCTAATGAAGTTTAAAATAATTTGGAACAACATTTACCAATATTCAAGAAAAATCTACAGATTCTAAAACAAGTAGGATTGAATCTCAAAAATTGTTGCACACAACTATTCCTGGCTTCCCATGTTTAAGAAACTGGAAAGAAAGGCTTTTCCAAAAGTCTACTTCATCATTAGAAACTAGACACTTTAATATGTGATACCTTGAATATATATTTTAACAAATTATGTGATTGTTTCAAGAGATTTGTGAAAAAAGAACAAGATTTCATGATTGTTCACCCAGTGTCAAATACAAATGGACTAAATAAAGCTATTTTACATTTTTAGACTCCAAGATATCCTTTCAATGAAAAATGAATTATTTTTCCTTTTTAATAGTGGTAATGTGTTAATAATGACTTCTGAACTAAAAACAATCTATTCAAAGCAATTTTAAGTGTCTAGAGACTTACGATCATGACATGAAATTAGAGTAAAGCTGTGTTTGTCCTTCCTTTGTGAGAAAGGTCAAGTGTCTCAGAGCATTTAATTTAAAAAGAAAAAAATCCACAAAATGCAACACTATTTCAACAGTTAAAATGGCTCTGGAGTCTTCCATCAACTTTAAGAATTAGTTTCAAAGTGTTGCTTGCTTTTATTCAGTCTGCTACCAGCATGGAGCAGACTACCTGCTGTGAAATAAGGGTGTAGCGACCAACAGTTATTATAGCAGTAGCCATAAGTTTATTGCTTTATTGGTACTAAACTTAAATCTTAGTAATTTTGAATTACTGAGTTAGCTTAGATTTATGGAGATGCACAATCATTTAGAATGGCATTCATTCCAGAAGGGTATATTATCTAAACCAATTTTCTTATTGTGATGTAATTGCAATACTATAGTTACGGTTGTATCAGCACTTCCATTATAAAGTCCTATTTTCAGGCTTTTATAATTTGACCATAAAAATTCTCTCCTTGTAGAAACTTAGCAAACAAGATCTGAGGCATAGAAGTGAGTTATAATTTTTTAGTGAAATTAAAAACACACATACATGTTTGATCTACTCAGCCATTTTGTGGCTTAACTCTGCAAACAACGAAAAATACCCCAAACAATCTGTAGAGAGATAGAGGTGGAAAAAAGAACAATTACTCAAAACACTAAGTTGATGGAAATTGTAAATTCTTATCAGTGTCACTTTAAATTCTTGTGAGAGAAAGAATTCTGGTGTGGAATGTCTTTGTCTTCATTGTGGCACACATACACACGCACACACACACATACACAATGTTTTGTATTTGTGGCTAATACGTTTTACATTTTCTTTCATAATTAAACTTGGTTGCTTGATTACTACTTTGCATAGAGTTAAGCATTTCTTGTTGGAATTAGTCCACCCTAAAAATATGACGACCGCCCTCTTGTGGTCGACATAGAGTCTACCCATCGAAAGCAAGGAAGTGGCAGAATCCTGCTACAATGAGAATCATAGGAATTTACTTTGTCTAATTTAAAGAGTATATAGCCCAAATCATAAGTTTGTAAAATCTAAGTGTTTTATCATGATAAAAGATGAAGAACACACAGTCCAATAGAAACCAATGCTTAGGTTTAATCTTCGCTCCCCTATTTCCTAGCTTTGTAAACAACTAAAATACCTAGCAAAGCTAGGTTTCTCATCTATAGAATTTGGAATAACAGTGTCAACTGCATCTGACATTTATATAATCATTACATGAGATAATTCGTGGATACCCTGGCTCATATTAAGTATTAGAAAATTTTAACTACAATTATGATGTTCTTTTTGCTGTATATTCTAAGGTTGATATTCTTTCTGAAGTTGTCTTTATTCAGTACCTTCTTTAAAGTGCTTTGCTTCATTTTGTTCTGTTTTTTGTTTGTTTTTTTTGTTTTTTTTTTTTGTTTTTTTGCTTTTTGGGTTTTTTTGCTTGTTTGGTTGGATAGATTTGTTTTGTTTGTTACATGGTACTGGAGACAGAAATCAGGGCCTTATGCATGCTAGGCACATGCTCTACCAATGAACTAGGTTTTTTTTTTGAGACAATATCTCACTATGCAGCTGAAGATAGTCTTGAACTCATCATTAGGCCCAAACTGGCCTAGAACTCTTGCCTCTACCTCTCGAGTGCTATGATTACAGGTCAAAGTATTTTTCTTTGACATTCATTTCAATGAGCTTGAAGGAGTCTATTTCTTTCAATAAAATATTGAATGTTTCTTGCACCATGCAAGGCGCAGAATATATGGTAATACTTTCTTCAAAACATTTATAGTTTTTTCATTTAATATATAAGCATGTAATCAAGAAACACAATGCCTTGGGCTAAGCACTGCAGGGAGAAACAGAAGCAAAGATGAGTGATATCTAATACTGAGAAATGCACATTAACCTGGTAGAAATATGGCATATTATGAGGAGTGCACTTTAGAGTTAGAAGATCAGTAGTTGAACTGTGGAATAGAGTGGAGTTTAAGTCTTGTATTTGTCACCAGCTTGTTATGTGAACCAAGGAAAGTTTCTGAACATTTGTGTGCCTCAGTTTCCTTTTCTACAATGAGTTCTGGAATGCATGTAGCATACCAAATGCTCAATCGATATTAAATATTAATGTTATAACCATTATTTTTCACATTTTCTTGAATTCTAATGTTCAACATATATATAAATGCTGTCTGCACAAACTTTCCTAAGGTTGCAAATTGGATAATGAGAAATTGAAAAAGCCCTGTCTATTAGGACATACTCATGGCAGATGTGGGCTGGGATTTAGCTCAGTTGGTATAGCACTGTGCTGCAGTATCTGAGGTCCCGAGTTCGATTCCCAGTTCCGCAAAAATGGGAGAAGGATGTGGCAACCCACTCCCAAGGCAATCCCGAAACAAACTGCTATTGAAAACCCTATGAGGGTCGCTATGAGTTGGATACCGACTTGACGGCACCTAACAACAAAAACAAGTGATCTGTTTATTTAAGAAGTAAATTCTTATCTCAAAATTTCAATGCCAACTATGAGAATATTTTGTACAAAGAAAATAAGAGGTGATACAACCTACGTAGGTAGACTGTGTAGGATACATGCTAGGAAACATATGATGTATGTTGCATATTATATACGTATAAATTATTATTACATATAAAATATAAAATATTTTCCTAAATTATTTATACATGCCTCTAACAAATACAGGAATATCATCAGATGAAAGAACCATCCTAGACAGACAAAACTGAATATGAAAATTCAGAGAATTGGGAAACTGCAGGATGCTCTTGGGGAAAAAAAGCAAATAATTCAATATACCTAAGTTAGGAAATGCAAAGAAGTGGACATAAAAGAGACAAATCTTTGCAAACTCATGCAGAAGCTTGAAAACTAGGTCATTAAATTTGAACTTACTCTCATGGGCATCAAAATATCATTGGAAATTTTCAAAAGTGGAATTAGCATGGATTTTGCATGTTCTAGAGAGAATTATTACTACACTGTAAGAATGGGATCTCATGATAGACTAGAGCATCAGTTGTATGGTTAGTGTCATTTCAGTGAGAAAAAATGTTAAGACTTAACTTAAGACAATGAGCCACTGTTAAAGAAAAATATAGGCAAAGAAAGAGGAACCACTAGTAATTTTCCCTGGGCAACAGAGTGATGGCCGTGTCAGTCACTGAGCTCAGGAGAATGCCAGGGGAGGAGACTTAGGAGAGAGATTAAGTTTGGCTGTACTGTGCTTGGTATGCCAATGGGCTATAGAATCAGTGGTTTCTTTGAAGCATCGAGTTGAAGAAAGACCTAGACAGATAGGTAGAATCAATAATCTGAGAATGGAGATGTTTGCAGAGCTGAAGCTTTTTGGCTGTGCATTTGCATTATAGGTTTTCTGTTTCCAGATTTCTCATACTGCATGATCTCCCTAACACCACAAACTCAATACCACCTTTTATTAACTCCATTTGTTTATTCAAGCTATTTAATTTGGCTGAGCTTCTGTTATCTGGAACTTGGAATTTATCATAAATTAGGAGGAGGATATACTTTGAGAATTCCCCAAATATTCCACACTTTTGTTCTAACTAGTCATAAGTTGATAAATTGTCTGGTGTTTTCCCAGTTAGAATGTCTTTCTTTTGATTTAAATTGTTGACATCCTTAAGAATTCCTACTTAAAAACTAATTTTCTTGGTTTGTAATTAATAAATAGCAATAAGAATGATCAATTGATGCTTTCTATGTGCCAGGCACTATCCTAACCAATTTGCATATTTCAGTTTACTCAATTTTCTTATAAAGCTAATATCTTAACTGGGATGAGTTGTTAATGAAGAATTGCTTTAGTGAAGTCAGACTGCCTGATAGGTGCATGGCTTATAAGGTAAATAAATCTTCCAGATGGGATTCAGGATTGGTAAGCATTTATAGGGTGAAGAAAGGTACAGTCTGCTAAGTCCTGTTTAATGCCCAGGCTAGATACCCTGCTATACTTTGTGGGTATCTATGTGAAGAAATGCATGTATCTGCCTGCTATATAGCTGATAAAAGAGTGCAAGATAGTCACAAATGTAGGAGACCATCAAAGACATTTTTGACATGCTTAAAGATGACAGCACCTTTCAGCCCCCTGTCTTTCCACACAATCACATTTATCCATCTGAGTTTCTCTAGAAAAGTTACTTAAACACTGTAAACCAAATTACTGACTGAGTTTAGGACAAAAGAGGGAGTCTTTGGGGATGAAGTATCTGTATAATATTTCAAAAATTTTATCTCTCTCCTATTTCTGCCTACATTTGTTTTTCATTTCACTCTTTTTTATCTTTATTCTGTTGTAAGAGATGCCAATAAAATTTACTACATTGAGAATGCCAGATCTGTCATTAACATGTTGCCAAACTGGTCAGGATTTACTAACAATATGTTTTGCCTACATCAGTTCACTTCTTAAAATAGATGCATTTGAATAAAGTATGAATTCAAGTATCCTAGAAATGACAGCCAGATTGGATTAATAAGCAACTGACCCAAATCTTTATCCTAAATAAAACTGATGGCATTACATTAATTTTGCAGGCACAAAGAAATATGTCAATGCTGAACCTCATTCTATCTTTTCCCTGCTACCCATATGCTGCCATATTTTTAACAAAGTACTCATGTTTACCTCCTGGTTTGTTGTTGTTTTTAGGTGCCATCTAGCTGGGGCCCACTCATAGCCACCCTATGTACAAAGAATGAAACACTACCCAACACTGTGCCAGTCATACAATCTTTTTATCTTTAAGGCTATTGTTGCTGCCACTGTGTCAATCCATGTAGTTGAGCATATTCTTTTTTTCATTGACCTGCAACTCTCCCAAACATGATGTACTTCTCCAAAGATTGGTCCCTCCTGACAACATGTCCAAAATATGTAAGATGCAGTCTGGCCATCCTTGCTTCCAAGGAGCACTGTGGTTGCACTTCTTCTAGAATGGATCTGTTTGTTCTTTTGTCAGTCCATGGTATAATCAATACTCATCTCCAGCACTATAATTCAGAAGCATCAGTTCTTCTCCTATCTCTCTTACTCAGTGTGCAGGTTTCACAACCATATGATACAACTGAAAATATCATGCCATGTGTCAGGCACACCTTCATCTTCAATGTGCCTTCTTTATTTTTAAGCACTATAAAGAAATCTTTTGCAAAAGCTTTTCCCAATGCAAGCTATCTTTTGATTTCTTGACTGCTGTTTCCTTGGGTGGTTATTTTAGAACCACTAAAGCAAAATCTTGGACAACCTCAATATTTTCTCTGTTTATCATGAAGTTGTGTACTGACCCCATTGTAAGCATTTTTGTTTCCTTGATGGTAAGGCACAATCCATGTTAAAGGATGTGTTCTTTGATCTTCATCAGTAAATGTTTCAAATCCTCTTTACTTTCAGCAAGCAAAGTTGTGTCATATGTATAATGCAAGTTTTAATGAGTCTTTCTCCAGTAAAGATGCCACATTCTTCTTCATAAAGTCCAGATTCTTTGGTTATTTCCTCAGCATAGAGACTGAAGAGGTACCGTGAAAACATATAACCCTGACACACAACTTCCTCGAAATTAAACTAGGCAGTGTTTCCTTGTTCTGTTAGAATGACTGCTACCCAGTCCATGTACAGATTCCTCATGAGTACAATTAAGTACTGTGGTATTCCCAGTTCTTGTAGTGCTATCCATAATTTCTTATGATTCACACAGTCAAATGCCTTTGCACAATCTATAAAATGTAGATAGACACCTTTCTGTTATTCTCTACTTTCTGCTAATATGTATTTTACATTAACAATCATGTCCCTGGTTGTTTACCCTCTTCTGAATCCCACTTAGTTTTCTGGCAGTTCCCTGTCTATATACTGCTGCAGTTGCTTTTGAATGAATTTTAGCAAAACTTTATTTGTGTGCCATATTAATGATATCATTCAATAATTTCTTCATTGTGTTGGATCCCCTTTCTTGGGAATAGGCACAAATACGGATTTCTTCTAGTCAGTTGGCCAGGTAGCTGTTTTCCAAATCTCCTGGCATAAACAAGTTAGCACCTCTAGTGCTACATCTGTTTGTTGAAATGTCTCAGTTGGTATTCCCTCAATTCCTGGAGACTTTTGTTTTGCCAGTTCCTTCAAGGCAGCTTCTACTTCTTCCCTGGCTTTATATGGGAGTTAAAAAATGATATTTCATATTGTCCTTAAAGTAACCTTGTACTACTGTTGAAGAATATATATTATTCTGAAATTAGTTAAGAATTTTAACTTTTTCCCAGGTTAGATAACACATTGTTCATACCACTATTTTCATATGTATTCAATGACAAATTTAATCAATGGCACTAAGAAAACCATTTTCCTCTTTTAAATGACAAACATCTAAGAATGTTATAATGCTGTATTGTTTGGGTATATACATGTTTCTGTTTGAGAGAGACAGTGAAATAGCTATAAAGCGTGAGAGGAAAAAAGGGAGAGAAGATTGAGAGAAAACTGAAATACTGGTAGTATGGCATTCATCCTCATTTATTTATAATACTACTAGTACAAATTTACTGTAAGAAAGGATGATTACCTCAGGAGAGAATAGTAATAAGATCATGTGCTCAATTACAAAATATAAAATGTAGTGTACTCCAGACAAGATATGTGTATAACTTCTTTATAGTATAACTTTATAACTTCTTTATAGTATAACTTTATAACTTCTTTATTTAATAGTAAATTTACCAAAAGTAAATATATAGTTTTGTTTGCTGCAGTTGTTGGTAATAAATTTTGTAGGATTATTCAGAAAAGTTTGTGAAGCTAATATGTAGATTTTGATTAGTGCACCCATAACAATTACCTAAATTAAAAATAGATGTGTACCAGCATCCCACTCATTATTCATTCTGCCCCTAAAAAATGATTATCAGTTTTTGACTCTAAGGACAATAGATTCACTTCAGGGATTTTTAAGTCTATTCAAAGGAGTCATATAAGATATAATATTTGGACTCTGTTTTCTTTCAACTGACATCATGTTTGTAACACTTGACCATTTAGTTGCGTGTAGTAATAAGTTGTTCACTTGAATCCTCACATATATTACTGTGCTACCATATATTTATCCATCTTAATGATGAAGAAAACTTAAGTTTTTACAATGTATGACAATTATATATAATGATACTACAAATATTTTGAGTGTGACTTTTTGATTATATGTGTATTTTGTCATGGATTTTATTTTATTTTTTTCAGTTTTCAAAATCTTAAGAAACCACTGCTTTTTCTTAGACCACTGCTTGTCAGAGAATCAAAGTCATTGTTCATAAGAGCAAAGTTTACAGATGGTTACCTGTCATTTTTGTTTGTCATCGATTTGCTTATGTCAGAATCTTAAGTTCTTCCCAGAAGCACTTCTAATTCCTGTATAAAGCTATACTGTTTTCAGCATTCATTCTCTATTTTTGGAAAATGAAAACAAAATAATTTTTACTTAGAATAAAAATGTCCATTAAATGGAACTTCTGACAAGTCAAAATCAATAAATCAGAATGATTAATAGTAGTTTGAAAAAAACTGAGACAAAATTTTAAAATGGTTAATAGCTGCCCTTCATTGCTATACTGTGCTAAGAAACTAAAACAAAACTTAACCTAAAAATAATCCATCTTATAAAGTTTATAACTACCTGGAATTCTTGGATTTATCTCTCTGTGGAGCTTTACCTAAATGAGCTATCATTTCAACTAGTTTTTTTTTTTAATTCAGAAAGGAACTTTTACACTGTAAAATCATTTTGTGACACCCAAAAGACTCAAACAAAAAAAGTGTTAGAATTAACAAATGAATTCAATAAACTTGCAGGGTATAAAAATCAATGGAAAGAAGCATTGATGCCAATATTTATTTTAATAGTTAGAAATAAATTTAACAGAAGAGATGAGAGTCCTATGTACTTAAAATTATAAAACATTGGTGAAAGATATTGAAGAAGACCCAAATGAATGGAACACCTTGCCAGGTTTATTGATTGGTGTTAAAATATAAACAAGGGATGAGGCCAAATTGAGGCAAAATGAGTCATGGTTCAGTGGGGAATATCAGAGTCAGATTTCCTGGTTTAGAACAAAGACTCTATCTCCCAAAGCGATTTTCAGTAAACTAGTCACTTATTTTTATCTAAGTCTCTTCCTATGGAAAATGGAAGTAAAAGTATACATTTGTTATGAAAAACTGTTGAAGTGTAAAGACCATTGAGCTTAGACATGAAGTGCAATTTGAGTTCTTGCCAAATTCCTTCTTAAATTATAATCCTATCTTCTCAATTTCTT
This sequence comes from Pedetes capensis, assembly GCA_007922755.1. Taxonomy (NCBI): domain Eukaryota; kingdom Metazoa; phylum Chordata; class Mammalia; order Rodentia; family Pedetidae; genus Pedetes; species Pedetes capensis. The sequence continues at coordinate 21,617 of VMDO01014020.1, read as the reverse complement.
TACTTAAAAAGCAAGAAATATCAGTGATACCTAACTTGTATGCATATGTAATAGTTTAAAGTACCTTGTAGAATTGGCATAAAGTACCAGATCATTCACTGGAACCTAATTATAACTTGCAACACTTCATGCATTATTTTTTTTTCTGTCTTTAAAAATGAGCTTTAACTGAGCTTGAAGATATTCTCTCCATCTCATTTGTATCATACATCTCTTGGAAAATGTAACAAAGCACAGAATGTTCTTCAGAAAATACCAAGCAGCCTTAACTTTGAGAAAGTAGAAAGATGGTAAAACACTATCCTTTTAAATCACCTTTACTTTGTTTCTGCTTCGAAACAGTAGATTAATGATACTACCTAAACTAGGGAAACCATGAATTAGATCAAATTTATGTTTAGTGTCTTTCTTATTACCCTTATTTTATGACTTTCCTACTTTCTGTCACTCTTTCCAAAACAATTTTCAGCACAGATATCAATATTAAGTCTTCACTGTCTCATCTACAATTATTCAGAAAGACTAACATGAATATTAATTCACATGCAGAGAATCCATTTGTAGTGGGTATGCACAACTCATCAGCTCATTCTACAGGTATTTTGCTAACGAAAAGATGGAAACAAGAGTAAGCCAAAGCCACCTTCTGTGTAGAAGTAGAGTAGGATTAGAATGACATGCTTGCCAATGACAGTGTAGATTTAATAATGTTTGGATTCCCTAGTTTTATATGTTTTTCACACTAAATGGGCTGTATTTCAATTCAGGATATTGATAATTCAGTTGAAATTTCATTTACAAATAATGATCAAATCTGTATGTAACAGTGTTCTCTATGTAAATCATCTCAAATAAAGAGCTAACACATGTAAGTATGTTCCAAAATATATTTGGAACATTACATTCAATGTAGTTTTCCATAATCACAAAGATGTACTTGGGTATGCAAGTAATCCTCTTCACTCTCACATTTCTTTGTGCTTCAACAACATCCTTATGAAAAAGATTTGAGCACAATCCCTGAACATACTCGTTATTTAGTCTCACACTTTTTATCAGCTTTTGAACATTTTGTGGGATCTTTGCAAATCATTTGGGGAGATGAAATGCTAAGGTTGTTGTGCTACTTTATTTTAAACATGAATGAACCTGTAGAAATACTCTGTACATCACTTGCACATTGTTTTTTCCTATTGTTAAAATATGGAAACAACAAAAAATAAATCTCCTTAAATTTATGAAGATAATTTATCTTTGGTAAAATACTTATTTTGAAAATACAAGGAATTAATTCTTCCATTGTATTTTTATGAAAAACAAATTAAGAAGCAAATGAAGCTTAAAAACACACCTCAAAAAACAAAGAAAATGATTGAATAATGCCCTTTAAAAACTCCAGGGTTTTGAACTTTGATTTCTCACTCAGGTATGCATGATTCACTTATTTCATGAAAACTTACTTGCATTCATACCATATTTTACCATAATTCTCATGCACTAGAATTGAAGCTGGATATTGGGTTGGTTCCATTCTCTAAGGACTAATCCTTTATTCTTGCCACAAATTTTTTAATATAATTAAGATGAAGGGGTTTATCTCTATCCCAATAGATATTACTGTTTCATTGCCTTATGTTTAATCCACATCTCAAAGGTTTTTTTGATGTATATTGAACAAAAGTAAATAAATAACACAATTCCTATCCTGAAATTGCTTTAAAAATCTTTAATTTGTAGATGCAAGGCTCTGAGAAATCCTTGCTTAGAAAATAAATTATGAAGTTACTACAATTCTACATTTAAAGGTATCAAGAAGACCTCCTTACCTTATCAAGTTCCTTCTGCCTTGATTTGGTCATTCAGTCAGTCAGCCAACATATTAAACTCATACCATATTTTAAGGAATGTCCTAAAGGTTGGGATACAGAAAGAAATGATAAAAAGTTATTTCTTCATAACAAAAATATTGACAAAATCTAATAATTCTGTGATGTGATAAATGTTGAGAGAAGTATAACAAAACATATGATATTTTAGGAGAAAGAATAATTAATTCCATCTCATTTACTGAGTAAGACTTAACATAGAACACTTTAAAGGATTAGTGGTAGACACAAAACTAGTGTGAAATGATGGAGGTATTTTCCTTGCAAGATATATTTAAATTGGTGCAAAAACTCATTAAACAAGATAAATTATATTTCAATAAAATATTTAAAAAAACAACTTGGCAAGTTATGCACTATGGGATAGCCAAATGTGTGTGTAAATAAAGTTTTATTGCTCTTTCACCAGATAATAACAAAGAGTAAAGGTACTTCAGGAAAAGGAAACAGCAGGAGAATACAGTTGGAGATTGTGGATGGAGTGTGACACGTTTCAGAATGACAAGTCCACTGAGAGTTTGAGGAGCATCTGAATGGAAGACTGAGTATTGTTGTTTAAGTTGAAATTTCAGATCATAGAATCATTTCAACTGTCTTTAAAGTTTCTATCCTAAAGGGAATAATGAAATAAATTGGTCAAGAACTACTCATGACTCATGTGAAAATATAATGGACCTTCAGTAATGCATGGTGAATAGGATAAATTTTTCTCCTATTTTAGGAAATCTAGATGGAATGAAAAATATAGTGGAAAGGTAGGGGGCATTTTAAAAGGGCACAGAAAGGGGGAGATATAGAGTTAACAGATATACTTCTCTCACTATGCAATTTTGGTGGTCTGTTATACATAAAACAAGAACAGAAAAAATAAATGAAAGATTTGTAGCAAACATCTCTGTACAGATACTAAGGGGCTATGTAAATAAAAACAAATGTGGACTAGGTGCAGTGGTGCACACCTACAATCCTTGCACTTGGGATGTTGAGGTAGGAGGATCACACATTTGAGGCCAGGCATGGCTACATCTCATGACCCAGTCTGGTAAAACAAAACAAAACAGACAGACAGAACAAAGATAGATGGGACACATTTAAATTTTCTTTGACAAAATAAAATTCTGCCAGACACTATGGTATATACCTGTAATCTCAGGAACTATGGAGGCAGAGGGAGGAGGATTGCATGTTTGAGGACAGAAGCAGCCTGTGTAACTTGGCAAGACCCTGAACTAAATTTTTAAAAAGTTTAAAAATGGACTGGTGGAGGGTGGCACCCCAGTGGTAGAGCACATACAAAGTTTGTGCAAGGCCCTGGTTTCAATCCCCAATTACCACAATAAATAAATAAATAAGATGAAGTACAGTGTCTATATGAAAGAAAAATGTATAGTAGCCTGTGATTATGTAGATTAATTGTAGGTATTACTATGTATGGAAAGGTGGAGAATATTAGGAAGGATAATTAATTTGAAATATATGGACAACAAGAGAAAAAATCAGGCAAAGAAATATTTGAATGAATGAAAGTTACCCAAAGTGGTATGCCTAACTCTGTACCATATAAAGAATACAATGAATTATATAAACTACATAATACATATGTATATAACACTGCATGCATGTCTAGATCTAATTATATCTGGCCTAAATTCATTATTGTTTTTTTCTTTTGCTTTTTGACAAGCTCTTACTAAAGTGTGCAAGCTTCCTCTGGCCTCAAACTTCCAATCCTCCTAGGTCTCTGTAGTCATGGGGTTTGTAGGTGTGTGGTACAGCACTCAGTTCTCAACAATGAATTAATTCAAAATGTAGAGAATTTCTTGACTCAAGGAGAAACCTTTAAGACATAGGTGCTCCATAGCCTAAAATCTGGTTAGGTCACCACATGATGATTGCATGCAAAAAAACTCCAAGCGAATCCAGACTTCCTACCCAAAAGCCTAGAGCCCACATGAATTGTTAGATCAGAGAGTGTCATATGCCTCAAGTCACCTACTGTGTGTCCTTTATTAAGTCTATCTAAGGTTCATATGAGGCTGGAGTGCAGCTCAGTTGGTAGAGGACTCTGAGGCTCTGGTTTGATCCCCAGAACCACAAAAGTGGGATAAAGACCTGCCAGCCCACTCCTGAAAAAATCCTGAAACAATCAGCCATTAAAAACCATATGAGTAGCAGAGAAGCACTGATGGAGCTCCAGGCATGGCAGAGTGTCAGGGAGTGGTTCGTTCTGTTGTACATAGGGTCACTAGAAGTTAGGCCCAACTTGACAGCACACAACACAATAATAATGAGGTTCATATGGTTTCCTTTAAAATAGAAATAATATTTACAATCAATGTCAAAGCAATGTCAAAGACACTAATGAACAACTTATTTATCACCTACCTCCATTATATGCTGTCCACATTCCCAAGAGTTTCAACCAAAAAGTAAGTTATCATTAAATATAGCATCACAAACATGAATGAAAGTCATATCAGGACAGCTTTTCCACCCCCAGGTTCATTATTATTTTTAGTCATCGTCTTAACTGAACAACCACTAAATATGAGAAGCCAAAATGAGAGACACAGAATAACAGAGTAAAAGATGCCTAGAGCAATAAACAGATTTTAATTCTTTTTAAGAAAGCACCCATCTCTCTTGTGTCTACTTGTGATAGGAAGTTTGAGGGAATACTTCACAAAATTCAGCAAAATAAACAAAAATGTAACTCTGAGTACACAGATGCCCACAGTTGGCAAGGACTTCCTCACAAAGAGCTCACTGCAGTGCTCAGGAAAATTACTGTGGGTCACCCCAACAGAGTGGTCACTATGCCAGGGTGTCACCAAATTGATTGTTCATTTTCCTACACATATGTCGATTCTATCTGTTCTGGCTTTTTTTATTTTCAGAGCCTCAATAGTCACATAAACATTTATTTTTGCCATGAATTTTTATAAAATTCCTTTAACAGTTTATTTTTCCCATTTTCAGTTATATGTATTACCTTATGCCATGACAGCCCTATGATATAAGGGAGTTAACCACAAGGATAATTGCAAACAAACTGGCATGTCCAAATTGAGAGAAAATAAATACATGATGTTATAACATTAGCTGGAAGTGAAAACTGTTCAGGTTCTAAACACAGCTTGGGCCAAGTCTTATTCAACCAACAATTATCCACTGCCCTGTGTGTGGCTGCCCGTGCATTTTCTTGTAACCTGCAGACATCACTTGTCCCATACTCTCTTCTGCCTTAGTGGTGGCCCTCTATTAAGACTAACAACTACAATACTAATTCTTTTAGTTTAGTCCTGGGTGTTGAACCAAGGTTCACACATACTTTACAAGCATTTGCTCACTGAGCTGCATTCCCAGCCTGATTTTTTTTTTTTTTTTTACTTTTTATTTTTGATAGTGTGTCATTAAGCCACATATGCTGCCTCTGGCTTGGAATTTGCCTTCCTCCTGTTTCTGCATCCAGAGTCACAAGGATTATGGCATGCACCCCTATGTCTGGCAGTTTATTCCTTTTTACCCAACTTCCCTTAGATGCTTGTGCTCCTTTTTCCTTTTAAATACTTCCTCCTCTTTCAAACTCTTTCTTCAGTTTTGGCCAACTCAAACTGATCACAACTATTCTTGGACAAAATTTCTTACTTTAGGAATCTCTTCCTGACCTACTGTGTTCCTTTATGAATTCTTCCCATCACTTTCTTGGGTTTATCATGAAATCTAACGTCAACCTAAGTATCTGCCACAGAATTTGAAAAGCTGTGAGCCTCCTAAGATGTTGTGCATTGCAGCTGGCATTACCAGTGCATCTTAGCATCTGCGTCAGGCTATAATGTGGACTAACCACCCACTTAAGAAGAACTAGGCACCGGAGAAGAGAGACATCAGTGTTAATGTTGTCTATTCTTGGAGGACGTCATCCGTCCATTCATTCATTCATTCATTTCATTCTAATTATTTTATTGATCATTTCTCTAGGATCGTTCATTTTTCTCTTTAATCTACTAGAGTCTTAGAGTTAATACATTCTGAACCAATCCTTTCAAGCCAGAGGAATATCATTTAGTAAGGCTTTGTCCAAAGGGTAAACAAAATTAAGTTCACTCTACACTTGTATCCATGGGAGGTTAAAGCACATGAGATAAAAGGAAATAGACAGATGAAATCCGAGTACAGAAAATCTGACACCAATTAAGGTAAGAACTCAGATACCTGAATGTCACTTTTCACGAAACCTCACTTACAGTGAATTAAGACAAGAATCTGGAAGAAAGTAAATACAAGTAAAAAAAAAAAGGCAAAAAAACCACAATTCCAGTCACACAGAAGGGATGACATAAGAATTCTATTTTAAAATAGAACTCCATTACAAGGGAACCTTTCAAAGACTCTTAAAGGTTATTTTTACTTTATAAAATATATAATTATAACAAAGCTGGATTATCTTCCATATGCAAATGCACTTCAGAAGTTTGGGAAATATATGACTTTGGAGAGTGACCCACTGACCTCACATTAATTCTGTAAAGACATAAAAAAAATCTACAAAATCATCCAAAAATTAAAAGTAGTGTAGAGTTCTCACCTTTTTGGATTGAGATAAAAGACCAAAATATCATAGCAAGTGTTGAGAATCTCATTAGCATTTATCTATTAGCTGTTGCTGTGTAACAAACCAACCCAAATATAGTGACTTAAAGCAACAATCACTTACTGAGCTCACTGTTCTAGGTACTTCTTCTGTTCTGGTCAAACTGATTTGATCATGATCTGGCTAGTTCATGAATCTGTAGGCAGCTGGTATGCTTCCTAAGTCTAGCAGGTAACAAATGGCTTTTCTCACACACATGGCAGTTAGCAACAAGGTGGTTAAATCATATGTCTTACATTTTCCAGGAGGCTAGCCTCTAATTATTCCCATGGCAGCATTTTTTTAATTAGAAAAAAAGAAAAACCACAGTAAGACACAAAGCTTTTTACTTTCTATGCTTGGAACTTCCACAATCTCATTGTCCCTAGTTTCAATTGGTCATAACCTCTCAGAGTCCACCTAGATTCAGGGTGTAAGGAAATTATTTCTCTATCATTTGAGAAGAGCCATAAAGTATTTGAAGGCTATGCAATATATCCCATAGAGAGTAATAATACTATGTAATATTATGTAATGCAAATGGCATTACCAGTGTATTTTAGCATCTGCATCAGACTATAATGTGCACTAAATATCTACATTAGAAAGACCAGGCACTGAAGAAGAAAGATATCAGAGTTAGTATTATCTATTCTTCGATATAACTATTGCAATATATCCCATAAAGTGTAATAAAAATAGATGCTCAAACTGGTACAATAGAGTCAAAGAAAAAAAGAAGAAAAGATAAAATGCTATTTATAAGGCTACTGACACATTTTTAAAGAAAGATGTGTAATGAGGGATAACTTTTTAACGAGAAACTTACCTGTTGTTATAACTCTTATGGAACTAATGAGTGTAAAAATTGTTTATAAGTTATATAGTACTCAATAACAGTAAGCTGCAATTACTATCATCTAAAAACCAGTAATATGGCACAATCACTTCCATGGCAATACTGAATAAATAATGTAAATAATTTACATGCATCTATCACATTTTCTTTGTTTGATATTGACTCTAAAGTGTTAGACAAAACAATCCCAATTTCCATTCTAAGGATAATCCAATCCAGTGGACAAAACAGTTAATAAAATAAAGAGATAAGCAAATCTCTTCACCAGTGGTGGCTCATATGACAAAAACAAGGTACAAGTACGGAAACTATAGGAAGGTGATGATGTGGGCATGGTGGCTCATACCTACAATCTCAGCAACTCGGGCAGTAGAGGCAGGAGAATCACAAGTTAGAAGCCAGAGGCAGCATGCATAATTTAGTGACCCAGTCTCAAGATAAAATATAAAAAGGAACTAGAAGTGCCGCTCAGTGGTACAGCATTTGCAACATGTGCATGAGGCACTGGGTTCAACATCTCTGTAGTAAAGAAATGTGAAAAAGAGAGAGAAAGAGAGAGAGAAAGAGCAAGAGCGAGAGCGAGAGCAGGAGAGAGAAAAGGTGGTGATGTTTATTTATATAGACCACTGAAGATGATGTCTTTTGTTACAGTAGCCCAAGTCTAGATTATGAATATATCACAAATGTTACAATTTGCTAAAATTTTAAAGATTTTGGTTCTTGTGAATATTAAAGTTATAGTTGTTCACAGAAATGATCAAGTCAGTTTCTTTGACTTGTGGACAAAAAATAAATGGAATCTAGAAAATGGAAATAATTTGCTGAGTCTCCTCAAACACTTGGGGAAGATTTGAACATGAACAACTTCACCATGTGCCTGTCCACCACCATACATCCTTTCTTTTTGTTCTCAAATACAAATTTGCAAATTTCCTTGGTTCAATAAGCCCCGATGCAACAGTGAGGAATATTGGCTTAGAGGACTTTGCAACCAGTGTTCCTCTTGGGGCAGGTGCAGGGTAATAATATATGGTAGGTGGGATGCAGGAAAGCATGGTTAAAATATTTAAAAGACTTGGAGGTAGCAGCCAATTTGACCTTGTTAACTCCAACTCTACAACTTAATAGCTATGTGATTTCAGGCTTCCTTTTGCTTCAGTATCCCTGTCTATAAAATGAGGATAAAATATTGGTACTTAATTCATAAGACATCTATAAATATTAAATTCATTTATGACTCCAATTAATGTCTGCAATTATCCAAATGTTTGTTCATGACACTTGAGCTTGAACCTAAGCCCCATTTTCATAATAAGCTAACTGGTGTGGGGATGGAAAGGAGATGAATGAACTAATGGGAAGACTAGGATTGAGAAAGTTCTGATACTTCAAATAATAGACTAGAAGCTAGTTGGCAATCATTTTCTCATTGGTTTTCATGAAAAGTGAATATAATTAAAAATAATGATAATAACACTCAATGCTTTTGTTTTGTGATTTCCTAGTTGAAATTTCAAGAATTGGAAATGAGAATTACGCTGATGAAGGCTGTTCACTTATTTTCATCTCTGCAATGTCCTGTTGTGTTTACTTTTCAGAATGTAGCAAGATATTCATTATCTGAAGAATAATTATACTGATAAACTACCAACAACTCATTGCTGTCATAGCTACATAAGACCTGAATGATGATGCCTGTCATTATTTCACATCCTGATCGCAATGAGGACATTTTGGCAGCCATATGGAGTGTGGGTAGGACTTGACATATCCTCTTCCCCACATCATATAAGCTCAAAAGTTGTAAATGTCCTTCATGTATGCCAATGTTTTGGAACTGTCACAAGTACATATTGAGATGTTATGCTATTTTAGATTTATGGTAATATACCACAGGGTTAACATGAGAAGTCAGGAAGTGTCATTCATACATGACTTTGGTAACAACTTCTATCACCCCACCACACGTCTTGACACATTCCATGCTGTTCTGGAAGTGGCTCATGTTGCCACCTGATCTTAACACTCTAAATTATCATCAGATTCCTCTTGTAGACTCCTGACATTCCATAATTTCTGAGTTGTGCAGTCCATGTCTTGTTAACCATAACATATATCCTCAAAAGCCTTGAGTCAATTTTGATTACCATCTGCTGCACATTTGAAAGTCATTTCTGTGATAGAGTGGCCAGACTGACATGTTTTATATACCCCAACCTTCATGTCAAAGTGCAGAAGCTAGTTTGGATAAACTTAGTTGAAAGGCATTCTTTTAAAGGGACAACATCTATGCAATGTTTTAATTAGATTTTTCTTTTCTCTTTTTAGTATATTTGTTTATTTCTTCTTGGAGTTCTTAAATCAATTGTGCTTTCTTTATAAAATTTCTACAGAGGGAGAGAGGATTCACAGTCGTGAAATAAATGATGATCTGTTACTACTGGGAAGTTGTTGAAATATCATAGAAATAGAGAAAGCATGAATGGCAGGGAATTTATATGTTAGAAGATGATATTGAGACTTTCTGAATTTATTTATCTCTTCTCTCTCCCACTTCCATTGTTGTTGTTGCTGTTGTTGTTAGGTGCCCTCAAATCAGTGTCCGACTCATAGCAACCCTCATAGGGTTTTCAATGGCTGTTTCGGGATTGCCTTGGGAGTGAATTGCCAGGCCCTTCTCCCATTTTTTGTGGTGCTGGGAATTGAACTTAGGACCTCAGAGACTGCAGCTGAGGGCTCTACCAACTGAGCTAAATCCCAGCCCCCCACTTCCCTTACAGAAAACAAAACAAAACTACTTTTATGTTTGTTTAATTATTTGACATTGCCATGGGTGAATAAAGGGGCTGGGATTTAGCTCAGTTGGTAGAGTGCTACACTGCAGTCTTTGAGGTCCCGAGTTCAATTCCCAGCACCACAAAAGTGGGAGAAGGGCTTGGAAAACCACTCCCAAGGCAATCCCGAAAAACAGCCATTGAAAAGATAGAGAAGACTTAGATGGGAAACTTAGATGGGAAGGGTGGGAGGGGGGAAAGCATAGGGGAGGGTAAGGGGTAACCTATATGAATAATGTTTATCAAAATGCATATATGGAAATGTCACAATGAAAAGCATGTCAAAATGAATCACATTAAGATGTACATTAAAAATTTCTAATAATAAAAAAAAGAACAGCCCATGGAACTGGGTAGGATGGCACACGCCTGTAATCTCAACGATTTGGGAGGTGGAGGTGGGAGGACTGTGAGGTACAGACCAGAGGCAGCCTGTAGCAAGACTCTGCCTCAAAATAAAAAAATAACAAAGGGGCTGGGAGTACAGCTCAGGGGTAGAATGGTTGCAAAGCATGTGTAATGTCTCAGGTTCAACTCCTAGTACTACAATAAAACAAAACAAAACAAAAAATGAACAGCCCACTAACTGCCTCTCATCAAGACTGATATTGAAATCTCTCCTCTGAAGAATAAAACAATAAAACACTGCAAAGCTCTCAAAAAAAAAAGAAAGAAAAAGAAAAGAAAAGAAAACCCTATGAGGGTCGCTATGAGTTGGATACTGACTTGACAACACCTAACAACAACAACAACAATGGATGAATAAAAGAGATCCATTTCTCTCTAAATTGTTTTAATCCTAAAGGCTGCAGTTCTTATAGCTTGGATATCATTATATCTATGGTAAAACAATAATTATTATCAGAGTTATTTATGGATTCTGCCATCCTTGTCATTGCTTTCTTCATCAGCATCAAACTGGCAAGTAGAAAGCACCTGAACATTAGTTCTCATGATAATTGTCCTCTAAGTTTTATTGAGATCCACTGTGTATGGAGCACTATTATAATCCGAGGATATCATATAGAATTCTACACACTAATTCTTATTTTTACTAAATTCCTACTCCTACTTTAATGAGAAAATCAGTTCAAACGTGTTAATAACAAGGACAAGAGCTGCATTTGAGCAGAAAAAATCTGTATGGATAGGGAGCTAACTCTAGCCCCTACCTACAAAACATTTTTACTTGGTCCTTCAGTCTCTCCATAATGCAGATATACTTTCTGAATATACGTTACATGCCAGAACCTATTGTGAAATCCAGCCCTTTCCACCTTCTTAGTGCAGTTTCTGTAAGTGGACTCACTCAGAACCTAGGGGAGGCTATACTTGTTGGATGAGGTAAAAATCCATGGAACTTCGCAGTCTATGCTGAGGAAGCTGATCTGAGGAGTATTTACACAATGGGTGAGCTGAGGAGGTGGTAACTCACTGGGACTGTTGAAGACTTTCATTCTGTATGAAGCCCAGAGTTCCAAGAATCATTTACTTCAAACACTAACTTCCTTAACCTCAAAAGATATTCCTATAAAATTGGATTTATTTCAGGTGAGACTTGAATATAATAGTTACAACCCTGTGCATTTAGCATGTATTTCATTTCATTTCTTGAAATATCTTCAGAGGTTGAGTCTTCAAATCCGAAAATCTTGAATTGTAGGTTTAAGGGCAAAACTGACTATGCAGAATTTCCAGTATTAGGCAGGGGTCTTGATTTGCAGCCTCGATATTACTTGAAAGAATGTGCAGAAATATATTGTTGGCCTGCATCCAGTCTGTGCAGCCTGTGCTTGCAGAAAAGATTGTGTCAGTGACTTTTCTATTTGCCTTTTCTACCAGGTTGGGAGCTGAGGTTCAATTAACTGGAAAGGTAAGGTTGGTTTATTTGAGTAAGAACAACAATAAGGAAAGATTCAATGATAACATACTTGTATTTAAAATTTTTTAAATTCTCTAGTCTTTTGGGGTGGGGAAGACATAATTCCAGAGCTAGGATTTTCACAATGCATTTAGATATTTATCTGGCCTTTACCAGATTAGTAGAACAAAGATCAGGACATTACTATTCTTGGCTGAAGGGATCACATACAGAAGTAACACACAGAAGACAAAATAAACCCTAATTGAAATAAGGAGGATTGTATATTAAACATCAACATTTAAATTGTCATCCAAACATACATTTGAAGAGCAAAAAGAAAGTACTATTTTCTTAGAAACGCAATACTTTGCCAAAGTTTATGAAACCATAAGCCAAAAAATGCTAGGTTTATTTAAAATAAATCCTAGTGTGTGAGAGTTGGCTACAAAAGTGTTTTGTTTTCAATTTATTATAATTAACCTCATTTTGTCATTTGTATGACACATTTTCCCAAAGGATATCAAGACATTTTAAAAAAACCTAGAAGTAATGGCAAAATAGCATGAGAATTGGTGTTAAATGGATCTTTTGTTAAAAGTAACTCATCTTTCTCCAATATTATTCCTTTTCTTCTTACTCCCAAATGATGCCAATTATCTAAAAATCTGAATAATGATTTATTAGCATTCATTTGTCAGCTTATTAATTCAGTCCGTCCATTCTCTTTTGTAAGCAGTTCAGCATATAGTTATTTCAGAAATACTTTCAATTATAATACTATTATAGCCTGCAAAAGTATTTGGGCTGGGATTTAGCTCAGTTGGTAGAGCACTACTCTGCAGTCTCTGAGGTCCCCAGTTTGATTCCCAGCATCACAAAAATGGGAGAAGGACCTGGCAATCCACTCCCAAGACAATCCCAAAACAATCAGCCACTGAAAACCCTATAGGGGTCGCTATGAGTGGAGCACAACTCAATGGCACCTAACCTTACACAAAAGTATTTATTCATGTCCGTTACTAAAAGGGTGCAGTTTAAATATCATTTGACTTCTCCAAATCATTTAAATGTAATTTAGTGTTTTCTGTGCTATCTTTGGCCTCACAAAGGAAGATTTATTGTCTCCTCTTTGCTTCTGACTTACACCAGATTAGTTTATAAGTTTACATGAGTTTTCTATGATGTTTTGGGGAAAGTTTAGGCTCTTATTTCACATGTCTTGTGGGACAATTTTGGTAACCTTAAAAAAATACCTGAGAAATCAGCTTCAGGAAAGAAGAATATACTTTGACTCATGGTTCTGGAAATTTTGGTCTATTGTGATTTGGTTCTGTTGCTTTGGGGCCCATGTGTGGTGAGGTGGAACATCATGGTGGAGAGCATGTGAGGTAGCAAAGTGGCTCACCTTGTGGGAGGCAGGAGACAGCAAAGTTAGGGACAAGATGAACAAAAAGAAGTTTATCTCATCCATTGCCCTTTTATTAGTTTGGTCCTCAGGGAGCCAGGGAGATATGTTTTAAAAATGATTGTTTGAATCCTGAGCCATCGGGAAAATGAAAATCAAAATGACATTGAGATTCCCACTTACTCCAGTCCAAATGACTATCATCAAGAACACAAACAACAAATGCTGGTGAGTATGCAGGACAAAAGGAGCCCTTATACACTATTGATGGGAATATTAATTAGTCCAGTCACTATGGAAATCAGTACAGAGGTTTCTCAAGAAAATAAAAATAGAGCTCTCATATTCTCGTGCTATACCATTTCTGAGTAAATATCTGAAGGAATCACAGTCAGAATACAACAGAGATATCTGCACATCCATGTTTATTGCAAGACTACTTACAGTAGCCAAGTTATGGAATCAGCCTAGGTGCCTATCAATAACTGAATGGATAAAGAAAATGTGGCAAATATGCACAAAGAAGTATTATTCATCCATAAAGAACAATGAAACTATGTCATTTGCAGAAAAGTGGATGCAACTGGAGATCAACATGTTAAGTAAATAAGCTAGACTCAGAGAGAAAAACATATATTTTCTCTAATATATGGAATGTAGAATTGAAGAAAAAAGAGTCATGAAATTGGAAGGGGGACTATCTGGAAAGAAGAATGGGACAATAGGGAAGTGGGGGAGGAAGAGAGGATAATGTGGACACGGATACGGTCAAAGTAGATGATATACCTATAAGAAAATGTCACAAAAATCTAATATTTTATACAACTAATATATGGTAATGAAAAGATCCAAAAAAAAATAAAGTGCTGACGGAATAAATTCCATAATTTTTTGTGTGTGTCTGTGGTACTGGGGGTTGAACCCAGGGCCTCACGCCTGCATGCTTTGCAAGTGCTGGACCACTGAGCTGTGCCCCCAGCCCATTTTTTTTTACTTTTTGAGACAGGGTCTCACTAAGTTACGCAGACTACCTCTGGTCTTGAATTTGCGGTCCTCCTGCCTCTGCCTTCCTGGCCACTGGGATTACAGGCATCCGCCACTGCGCCCGGCTAATTTCATAATTTTTTTAAAGAAATTATTAGTTGATAAATATTTTTTAAAATAAATTATTTGCTATTCAATGCATTGTATGTAACTGAAAAAGGAAATAAAGATAAAATTCATTAACCAAAAAATATGTGAAGACTATGGTTATTTTCCAGGGGCTGGGATTTAGCTCAGTTTGTAGAGCACCACTCTATAGTCTCTGAGGTCCCGAGTTTGATTCCAGCCACCACAAAAATGGGAGAAGGACGTGGCAATCCACTCCTGAGGCAATCCCAAAACAGTCATTGAAAACACTATAAGGGTTAAGGGTCACTATGAGTCGGACATGACTCAAGGGCACACAATGACAACAACAACATAGTTATTTTCTTGCTTCTGCAGCTGGCCTATGAAAATATATCCTGTGCCTAGTCTACATAAAGTGGGCCTTTTGGGGTTCCCAACATACTGTATAGTCTCCACAGAGGATGAATGTTTTCCTCAGTGACTGGGTGGTAACAACTACTTTTCAGTTCACAGGTTCATCTTTGCAGTACTATGCACCTCAAAAATGTCTACAAGTCATGATTTCAGGCATTCAGGCACATTGTGTCTATAGTTTCAATCACACTTTGCAACCAGACATTCTTGAGTTTTGGGGAAAATATATCACAACACAAGTGTCCCCAAACTCAAAATCTTCAAGGGTGAAGATTTCTAGAGAGAAAAAAGCCATTTTTATTGTTTGGGAAAATTGTGAGAAAGTTGATTTTAAAAAAAACATTTCCAGTTTAAATTTTGGTCATGGTGTTTTGGGGTACTAATGGACATAGTATAAGGGAAGCTGAGATTCAGTTAGACACATGCAATAGTTTGGGATACTGACCTAGGTCTTGTTGTGACACAGAAAACTATTTATATATGTGCATGTATGTTTATGTACATATAGGTATATGTATATATACATATATATGTATCTATAGAGAGAGAGAGAGAGAAGAGACAGAGGCAGAGATAGAAGCAGAGAGTTAAATTATAAGGAATTGTCTCATTGTCTTATGCTTTTACACAGGCTGAGAAGTCCTAGGATCTATCTTTTGCAAGCTGGAGAATCAGGACAATTGTTTGAGTTCAAAAGCGTAACAGTCTTGAAACCTTGCATAAGGTCCACACAGAGTGCAAAAGATTTAAGTTCTAACTGAAAAGTAGGTGGAAAAGAGTGGATTCTATCTTTTGATTTTTTGTTTTTCTCTTCAAGCCCTCAGCAGCTGGAATGAGGCCAACCCACCTTAGAGAGGGCAATCGGCTTTGTTGTTGTTGTTAGGAACCATCAAGTCAGTATCCGACTCATAGCAACCATACGTACAATAGGTGAAACACTATTGTCAGTGCTCCTGTGCTGTTCATAGGGTTTTCAATGGCAGATTGATTTTTGGGAGTGGGTTGCTGGGTCCTTCTCCCAAACTGCTTTAGTCAGTGTAATAATTCAAATGTTAATCTCATCCTGAAATAACTTCAGAAACACACTAAGAAATGACATTGAACCCGCTATCTGGACATCCTGTGGCTTAGTCAAATTGAGCATAACATTAACATCACAAATGCTATTCTAAAATTTTTGAGAAAACTATTGCTACATATTTATAAGCTCCCTGTGAACCACATTGTCCCATCCAGTTTGGGAACTTCAAATTCCCAGAGTACTTGTATAAGATGATCAATGGTAATGGAGGTGAAGTCCAGTTATCAAGAGGAAAACATTTCAGAGGGTGAAGTAGCATACTTTTTCCTAAATCATCTGCATTGATAACTGTCCCTTCCATATTCATTTTCACTTTCCTCTTCATTCAGGCTCCAGACTTGGCCTAGAACTTTATTTCAGAAGTTAAGTGAGAATTACAGATCACCATCAAATTGAAAGCCTGCAGCCACAGCACTGTGGCATCTGATCCCACCAGATCTTGGAAGCTAAGCAAGGTCAGGCCTGGTTAGTACTTGGATGGGAGACCGCCTGGGAATACTGGGTGCTATAGGCTTGGGAGAAGGACCCAGCAACCCAGTCCCCAAAATCAATCTGCCACTGAATACTCTGTAAATAGCAAAGCCCAACAATAGTGTTTCACCTGTTGTAAATAGGGTCGCTATGAGTCAGAAACCTACTAGAGGGCACCTAACAACAACAACATCATCAAACTGAAAGAGCAGAAAGCTTTAAATTCAGATAGACACATGTGAGAATTCCAGGTTTGTTTCTTTTGACCTGGAGCATCTGGGGGTACGGCCTTGACCTCCATGAGCCATAGACTCTCACTTGTAACATGCAAAGATCAATAGAGTCCTCAGTGTTTATTTTCAGGAATAATGGAGATAATAAAATGATATGCTGGAAGTATACTCAGCATAGTACAACTAGTATGCAGAGGCCTTAAAATTTGAAATCAAAGATTATTAATTACTTAGCTCATGGTCTAAAACAGCAAACCACAGCTTGTAGGTCAAACCTGGCCCACTATCTGTTTTTATATATATAGTTTTATCAGACCACAGCCATGCCCACTTTAAAAATGTTCTGCTTTCACAATGGCAGAAGAATAGATATGACAGAGACAAAAATCTAAAATATTTGGTATATTGGAGGATAAATTTTTCCAACTCTATATTTAAAATCATGACCTACTTTTGGAGTCATTTATGATAATAATGTCTGAGTTAAAAATTTAAAAAATAATATAAAGCATTGATCAGTAAAAATGAAACTAAAAATATATGTAAAAAGTCTACTTATTTCAGTAAATTAGGCAGTACTTGGTACATTCACTGTCTTTAGACTAACTGAAAATCATATTTGGCAGCAATTTAGGTAAAGACTACTATTAGATGCATTTCGTTTTTCTAGGAGACTTCTGTTTTAATAATAAATTATTGTAATATGTTCCTCCTGGTATAAGTGTATACCATATTTATGTGTTGTGACATGCTATCTAATAAGAATAAAACTAATAATAGTTATATGATGATTAACAACTTGTCACTCTTATTTTGACATGAATTATTTTGTCAGGGACAGATGGACACTATAATTCAGTTAACCAGTTGCTCATTTTTACATCATGTCTAAAAAATGTAGTATTTTGTAGATGACTGGATATATCTCTACTACAGCCAGAAATGATTTAACTACATTCTAGTAATATAAGCATTACATCACACCAAAAATATTCTTTTAAATGTCCACCTGTGGATTTTAAGGATAATCCTTTAAGAAAAATGGATAAATTTTAGACAGGTCACATAAGCACTCTCCAACAGATTTATTCGATTTAGAAAATAAAGGTTATCCTCAAAAAACTCCATTTTTTGACAAAATCCCACGAAAAAAAGAAACTTCACTGAGTATCTGTTTACCTTTTCTGACTGATTTTTTAAAAGCGTAAGTTCAAAATAATAAAGAAATGACTAAAATTTTCAATTGGTAAATGCACTAATGCATATCTAAATACACAATTGATTTTCATGTGTTAAAAAACTGGCAAGGTTTAATTGATAATCTACATTGCATACTGAGTAATAGTGTTATATACATGTTGAATAATTCACAAGTTTGAATCCTAAGGCATACATACATTACATACATATATGTGTGCATGTGTTTATATACATTAAATATATGTATATATTTTATATATGTATAGATGCTTAATTATTCTGGTAGCAAAGGTCAAAAGGACAAGATGGCCATAAATTATAGTGAGATGGAAGATTTGGATGGAATATGGACCTGAATTACTGTGTTACACTACCTTGTTGAAATCATATTGCCAAAATTTTGCACTGCTAGGCAGTAAACTAGAAAAAAAAAAAGAAATTGGGAAAGTGTTAATTTTTAAGCAAGTTTGACAAAGATTGAGTTTCATATGACAAATATTGTCAGCAAGACAGGATTCTGTCAGTGGAAGAAGTTTAAACATTAACAATTTCTGTCAGGCTGTTGACACAATCATGGCAGACATTTCCCAAGATGCCGAGATGACTGCTGGCATTTGTCAACAATCCTGTCACCGTGACAGCAATAAGACCATGTCTGGAAATGTGACAGTTTTAGTTTTGTGCTCCCCTGAGCAATCGCCCAGGTGTTCAGAGAAAGTGTGGGAAAACCCATATTTCTGCATTGTCATTCGAACACAGAAAACACAGGAGGAAAATGAGCTGTCACTCCAATTCCCATGATGCCTTGCTGCTTAGCATAACTCTACAGTGCGGCCCTGGGTCCACTGGTCCATACTCTGACAGATAATTAAGAAAGCAGCAGCTTTTTCTCGACGGCTCTTCCTCATGATTTGCATTTTAGCCAGAGGCGACCAGTTATAAAAAAAACATGATGGAAAGATGGTAAGAAGCCAATTAGATGGATGGATGGCTGACTGACAGCTCTCTGGTATTACGACTCCAGATTTCCAACTACATAGCCTGGCAGTTTTCTTCAAGAACCAACTTTTTTGCAGGTTGGTAAAGCTGTTAAATGTAGAACTATATATAGCCCTATATAATTTTTGCAAAGTTGTACATTTTCCTTAAATAAGCATGTATTCTTTTCAATCAGGGTTTGCATTAAACAAGTTTTCACAATTTAATCACAACTTGCATCACTAAATTTAGCAATATTAAAACTGTGGACAACTTGTAGGCACATTAGCTGTGCTAGTAGAGAAGTGATTAAAAAGCTGAGAACCACATTGGGCCAGCCAAGATAAAGTGAACTAATAATTAGAATGTCTGTGCAAATATGCCTTGGAGCTTTGAAGTGTATATTGTTTGGTTTTAAGCAACTACAAGCAAAAGCCCTAAACTTCTTCTCCATCTCTAGATCCTGTGCACATACATTTGCTTATTATGCTTGTTGAAAGTCTGATATGTGCTTGTGTGTCTGTTACTTCAGCTAATTTTAAAATTTAAAAATATAAATAAACTATTAGCTTCCAGTTTGGCTGGGATATTCTATAGCTTCTAGCCAACAGGAGTCAACTCTTTATAATATTGTCCAATTTTGAAACTTAACTTGTGTTTTTTATGTGCTACATGCTCTGTGTGTGTGTGTATACATATACAAGACACACACACATTTTTTTAAAGCAAGGTATTTGCTTCAAGAGTCACTTATCTTCATCTGTAGTTTAAAACTAGGTTATTCTTTCAAATTTCTGTGATGCTTCAGATTTGTTTAGGATCATGAAATACTAACCGTAGGTAATTATTTCACTATACATTTAGGTTTCAGTAAGGAACATGACCCAAAACAGAATTGCAAGTATCTTTTCTTACTGTGAGTAATGGATGAATATTAAACCAGCATTGGATCTGAGTGCTTTCATAATCTTAAAGCTCAACAATATATATTTTTATAAGTTCCATGTTCATTATTCAATATACATTCATGGTGAAACACACAGCACATATAAAGCATGACTGAGAATTCCTTAACGTATGCAATAACTCCTTTTCTTTTCTTTTTTTTTTTTTTCTGTACTAGCATCTTAGTGTTTTTGCTTTACACCATGCTGTTGGAATGAGATATGCTTAGTATACTTATGGGCTGGGGTTTAGCTCAGTTGGTAGAGTGCTGCCCTGTACTTTCTGATAACCGGGGTTCAACCCGTTGCACCACAAAAAAACAGAAGAGAGAGGTGGCAAAAAACTCCTGAAGCAATCCCGAAACAATCAGCCACTGAAAACCCTATGAGGGTTGCTGAGTTAGACCTGGCTCAACGGCACCTAACAACAAGTATACCTATAGCAATTGTAAAAATATCCAACCTGGAATATTCTACTTCGAAAGTTTCAAAAAATGTTTAAGAGTGTAGTTCCAGTTTCAGAAACTATACACCAACTTAGAAAGGAGTAAATACGTGTTAGTTTCATTAGAAACATTAAGATATTTTCCTATAGAAATAGTATCCTAACTAGAAATAGCAATCTTCCTGAAGAATTTTTATAATTTTTAAGAAATGTATTTCTTTTCAATAATTGAAGTCTTTATATAATCAAAGTACACTATTCAACATTATTCCCTCCATTTTTTAAGGCAGAAATTTAGACTATAAAAATGATCCAATAAAATAATTTTTCAAGACCGTAGAGTAGTGGTGCACTCCTATAACCCTACTGACTCAGAAGGCAGAGGCAGGAAGACCACAAGATTGAGGCCAGAGGCAGCCTGTGTAATGTAGCAAGACCTCGTCTTAAAATAAAATATAAGCTGGGCACAGTGTCACAAACCTGTAATGCCTGGGACTTGGGAGGTAGATGCAGTAGGATCCCAAGTTCGAGGCCAGCAGCAGACTGCATGAAGCCATGGGTTCAATTCTTCAATGCCACAAATAAAAAAAAAACAACACACACACACACACACACACACACACACACACACACACACACCCTTGCTCAAATAAGGAATGGGAACAGCTTTGAAACCTTTGCTTATTTGGTTAGATAGGCATGCTTAGAGTCTGGTTCATTATCCCTCCAACACCCCGTATCCTTAGCTAACTAGATACATACATGTTTTATGGACATTTAAGTTACTGTTGTATTCTCCTACGTATGGCATGGTTAATGCACTAGACTTTTCATCCTCTGTAGGGGAAGATAAATGCCTTTTGAAAAATAACCAGAACTGAAATGTGAGGAATAACATATTCCAGTCAGATTTGAAAATAACATCTTTCCTTACTTAACAAAACTTCTTTTGCTTCTAAAGTATGTATGTAAACACATTTGTTCAAGAGAAAATATGCAGACAGACATTTAAATACGTTCTAAAAACAGTAAATTTCAAAGTGTACCCATTGTATCACTGTATAGTAAAAGTATATAATTCTAAGTAAAGTGTGTAGTGATCAAAATAAAAAGATACCTCATCACAAGACTTGTAAGATTGTGTCTGGAAAATGTAATAAATTTCACTAGAACTTATTGCTGAATCATGTTCGGTTTAAACTAATTTGCAATTCATATGACTGGAATTTGAACTTGAACAGAAAAGAAAAATTTCTT